>CM065433.1:45327500-45552500 GCA_033030585.1 Hippophae rhamnoides
TGCATATGTATAATATTTTAAAATAATAAAATTAAAATTTTTAAGACTAAATACTTAAGTACTAACAATTAGCAACTAAAATTATAATACTATACATGTCTTTTAGTTTAATACCTAAAAATTATGGAGTTTAAAGATTTCATCATTTATAATTGTATCACTTTAAAAATATCAACTTTTAAATGTTAAATCAATTTTGAAAATGTATTATTTTAAAATAAAAAATAAAAAAAGAAACATATACATAATTAAATATTGTGGCTAATTTTTTTATCAAAAAAAAATAATTTCTTTAATTTTTTATAATATTAAAATGGTTTTTTATATATTAGTGATTTAATTGTGTTAGTATTTTTTATTTCATATTTCTTTTTAAGAATTATTATACATGTAATTTCAAAAGAAAAAAAGAAAAAAAGAAGCTATACTATGAATTTTTTTTGTAATATTTCTTAAATTTTATATTTATGACAAGTTATATTTTTTTTATTAAATAATTATTTTAAAAATACAAATCTACGAAACACGTGCATCGCATGTCTCCAAAACATAGTTAGTTAAAACATAAATTTTTTATCTTATATTTTGTCCCGCTCGTATAACAAGGTCTTTAATAATAGGCACCAAAAGTGGCAAAAACAGATACACACTTTAAGAAGAGCTTAGTTGTAGAGCATGATGAAGAAATCATTGTACTCATTAAAGCGACCTCCATCACTTCCTATAATGGCTAAAAGCTGCTGAATGGAAACACACCCACCCCTAAAAAGTCCCTTCCAATTCTCTCATGCTTTCACATTATTTATATTAAGACGTTAAATGAGATATTTTGCATAACTTAATTCATTGACGTATTTATCTTATAAATTGAAAAAATACAAACAACATGATGAGAATGCGACAATATACTTTTTTACTAAGGCCAAACAACATGCTTTTTTATTAATCAATAAAAATTCATATAAGTTTAAGTAATTGTAACATTTCTAGTATGATTAGAGAATGTTACATAAAAATGCATGCGTTTTGTTAATTTTGAAATTTTTGACCTTTTATCGTGTTTTTAAATTTAATTATATTAGATTTATAATATGAATTATTAATCAAATCAATTGATATTTTTTAAAAAATATAATTAATTAGATAAAATTAATTATGTAAATTCACATGTAACTGTGAATACAAAATCAAAGATTTTATTATAAAAAGCTAATACAAGTATTATACGGTAATAATTATATTTATATTTTAACAATAAGTATAGAAAATCCCCAATGATTTTGTATTATAATTAAAAATACATAAATATACATAATCATATATAAGTGATAAATAATTTAAGAATAAAGTTTATCGTATCCACAAAGATTAAAAATAATATCTATCTTTGTTAGAAATATTGAATGATTATATTGTATTCTTTATTTTAAGGAATATGCATCATGTCTTTTTATAAAAGGTATAAGTAAACTAAATGTGTCTAAAGCTTATAACATGATATACATTAACAACCATCTCTAAAGCTCAAGATGGATGTGAAACTAACTTGAAGTTGTCAACCAAATTACGAGTGCGTTTCTTAGAAAATGTCTTGGTGAAGATATCTACAAGTTGATCATTGGAAGAGACATGGAAAAGCTTGAGAGTACTATGGATAAGATGAGAATAAATAAAGTGACAATCAATCTCGATGTGTTGAGTCCGTTCACGGAAGACATCATTGTGAACAATATGAATGACATTGATTTTCACAATAAATTAGAGTAGTAGAGGATGTAGACATACCCAAATCCTTAAGAAACCATCGTAGCCAAAGAAACTCAGATGTGGTATCAACAAGATCACGATATTCTGTTTCAATACTAGAGGGGCCCACGAAAGTTTGTTTCTTACTTTGCTAAGAAAGCAATAACCTGTAGTGGACCTACGATCAGTAAGATCTCCTACCCAATTAGCATTAGAGAATGCACTGAATACAAGAGGAGATTGAGTTGAGTAGAAAATGCTATGGAAAAGAGTGCCCTTCAAGTATCATAGAATGCGTATAACAACAGTATAATGAGTCGATCATAGAGCAGATAGATACTGGCTCACTTGATGAACAACATAAGAAATGTTTGGGCAAGTAACTGGGAGATAAACCAGGTTGCCAACCAATTTTCTGTAAAGAAAGGGATTAGACAATGATTTCCCCCAAGGGTGTTAAATGTGTATTAAGTTCAATTGGAGTGTCAACAGTCTTATTGTTAATGAGTCCAGCTCGAGATAAAAGGTCATGTTGGAAAATAACGCAAATTCCCGATAAGCCAGATTTATGAGAAAGCAAGAATAGAAAAATAACACACAAAATTTGATAACGGAGTTCGGCCAATCTTGCTTACGTCTCCGGACCTGTTGTAGATCTTTTTACTGAAAGGGGAGAAATTACACAAGGTGTTTACAACCTGTGACTCTGACAATTACACCCAAGAAAATTACTCTCAATTTTCTCTCACAAAAGCTTTTCTCTCACAAAAGCTTTTCTCTCTAAGCTTTTCTCTCAATTGGAATGAATACTTTGGATGATTAATTCATTACAATTACACATCTATTTATAGGAAAATTCACTCCTTAAATTGCACCTTGAATTAAGCTCCTTGTTTTGCTCCTTGTTTTGCTCCATGTTGTACTCCATGTTTTGCTCCTTAAATTAAGGAGCTTTATAACAATCTCCCACTTTAAGACTGATTTTAATCTGTCTTCACACCTTGATCAATGCAACGACTTTTCTAGTCTTTGTTACTCTATGAGACCAAGCGAAGTTGAGCCTGACTTGATTTGTCAATAGTCACCACCTTTGTTAACATATCTGGCGGATTTTTGCTTCCATGAATCTTCTCCGGTATTAACACATCATCTTCCAATAGAGATACGATGAAGTGATAACGAAGTCGATATCTTTGTTACAGGAATGAAATGGTGAATTCTTTGCCAAGTGTATTGCAACTTTGACTATCGCTATGTAGAACATTCTTCTCTTGTTTGAATCCCACCTCAGTTAACAAACCTTGAAGCCATATCATCTCTTTACTAGCTTCGATTCTTGCTACATACTCGGCCTACTGTAGTGGATAGAGTGACAATTTTACGTATTTGTGACATCCAACGGGTTGTAGTTCCAACGATAAATATATAACGGTGGTGCTTAACGGTGATAAACTTCACCTCCGAAAGTCTGCGTCTACGTACCACTTGTACTTTTAACTCTCCTTTACTAAAGTACGAGCACTTTTACGTGGTGCCTCATGCGGAATACCTCAAAATCCACTTGATCGGTTGTGATGAGTTTTCCCTGGATTTGACATAAATACGCTATGACTCCCGGCTGCGTGGCGATATGCGGTCTCGTGCTGAACCGTTGCGTGCGTCAAACTTCCAATGGGTGAGGCATAAGGAACCTTAGCCGTGAATTCTCCTCTTCTTATGCGAGGGGCTGATCCTTGGATAGGCGAAAATGGCGGAGGTGTGCTAAGCGGCTTGGCACCGCCCGTGTTGAATCTTTGCAACGGGAGCAAAAATGTCGGTGTAGTCAACTCGGCTTCCTTGTTGAAACCACTTTGACAACTAGGCGGGCTTTGTATCTCTTGGAACCATCATGCTTCTCTTCTCACCGGTACACACCCGTTTGTTGTGAAGTGCCTTCTTTCCCACGTAGGTAACTCGACTAGTTCCCATGTCTTGTTGGAGATGAGAGATTTCATTTCTTTCTTTCATAGCAAGCTCCACGGCTTGTTGGAATCTCTCGAGTCGACAAGCTTCATCATAGCATTCGGAGCTCCCATCCATCGGTCGGCAACATATGGTTCATGTATCTCCTGTTAGGGCACGTGAGGTCGAGAAGACCTTACCTGATACGGAGTAAGAGGTTGTGGTGTGTCGAATGCTGTGTACTACTTTGTCGACAAGTTCCTCTGTGAGGACTTGTTACAATTGGTCTGTTGTGGAAGTATCTGAGACATCATCTGCATCTGCAAATCTTGACTCATTACGCTCGAGTTATTGGCGTCTATTTTATGCATGTCGCTTATACATCCATCTTCGTTGAAAATCACATCTGCAATGGATAACTTTCTTCTTTTCATCATCCCAAATGCGGTAGCCAAACTCATCCTCACATAGCCAATGAATGTGCATTTCTTGGATTTGGGATCAAAGCTTATTCCTGCCTTGATCATTGATATGCACATGAAATGCTACAAAGAAAACTTTTAGATGTGATAGTTTCACCTCTTTTCCATTTACCTCCTCATACGGGTATTCTATGCTCCCGATGGAGCAGAGATGGGCCTCGATTGATCAAGTAAGGCTGCCGTGTTGGCCCTTTTACCGCCCGAAATTGCCGGTAGATACGGCGTATCACTGAATGCTTACGGCTCTTTCTATCAACGTTCGTTTAAATACAGCCCGGTACACCGTTGTGTTGAGGCGTGCACAGCGCAGTTCATTCCATTCTAATCCCGTGCTCATAGTAGAAATTTTTGAATATGGTGTCTTCATATTCACCACCATTATCGGTTCTGAGCTTTTGGATCTTTAAACCCGTCTCATTTTCCACCATCGCATAATCTTCATCCCGTGCTCATAGCCAATGAATGTGCATAATCTTCATCCCCTTCTCACTCATATGGCCTAGTCTCTGGTGCCACATTTTTGGTGTTTCATTGCTTGCTGCAACTGTAATTGAACAACGTGCCTCTGCTGTCATGTAAAGAGTGCCACTTTTCTTGCCTCGAGCAACTGTTATTGCACCTTTTGAAATCTTCCAATCATCACCATGGAAGATCGTAGTGTAGCCTTCACTGGCCAACTGCCCCACTGAGATTAAGTTCTTTATGAGATCGGGAATATGCCTGACATCCTTCAGTTCCCAAACAGATCCGTTCAACTTAATCTTCACTACACCTTTGCCAATAATAGCACATTGTTGATCATCGCCCAAGATATACCTTTCCAAGGTTTACGAGACATATTTATCGAAGAATTATTTTGTGAAGTAGCGTGGAACGATGCTCTGAGTCTAACACCAGATTCTTCCTTGCTCTCCAAAAAGCATATCAATGCATCGTCTCTGAGGTGGAAGTAACATTTGCCTACTGCCCTTGTTTGTCCTTGATTGCAGCTTTCTTGCAGCAGATTTTTGTAGTAGTTGGTTCTTCACAATTCCAACACTCGATAGTCTTGAGCTATGGGAATTATTAGGATTCACGGATTTGGACCTCTTGTCGCTTTGATCTACCTCGGTAGTACGTTACCCTTACGTTCATTCAGCACTTTGGTTGAATTTCTTCCTCTTGACTCTGTGTCTGGCGAAGAAGTTGACGATTCACCTAACTCTCTACGTCGGATCTCTTCCGAGAACTAGATCACGAACATCGTCAAATTTCAACTTATTGCTTTCCCGGACGAACTCTTTCGCGGCCGACGGTAGCATTCCAACTTTAGTAAAGAAGATAAAAGTATTAATGCTGCGTGTCCGTATCGATTTCAATTTCCACTAAACTTAGCCGGGTTGTGGCTTGTGTTGAGTTCGTTGAGATGTTGAGCTACCGATGCGCCTTCATTCATCCGCAAATTGAACAAACGCCTCATCGAGTGCACTTTGTTTGAGGATGATGGCTTCTCATACATATTGGAGAGAGGCTGCCATAAGACCAGAGCGTGGTCTTTTCCTTTGCTATGTTGAAGGCAACATTACGGGATAGCGTCAATCGAATAACTCGAGGGCTTGTGCATGCAGAAGATTCCAATCTTCTTCGCTTCATGCTTTCTGGTTTCTTCCACAAAGAGGTTGATATAGATTTCTTTGATGCAGATAATCCTCTTTATCTGCGTTTTCCAAAACCCAATCTGTGCCATCAATTTCTCGAGTTTCACCGCTTCGGCCCGTACAGACGTTGCTCCCACATTAAAATCGACTTCCTCTGGATCGTTTCGACTATTTATTGTGTAGAAAATTGACGAGAAATCACCATGATAGCTCGATACCAGGTTGTTGGGAAATAACGCAAATTCACGATAAGCTAGATTTATGAAAGCAAGAATAGAAAAATAACACACAAAATTTGATAAACGAGTTCGGCCCGATCTTGCTTACGTCTCGGGGACCTGCTGAGATCTTTTTACTAAAAGGGGAGAAATTACACAAGGTGTTTACAACACTCATGACTCCCGATTACACCCGAAAATTACTCTCGATTTTCTCTCATGAAAAACTTTTCTCTACAGCTTTTCTCTCAATTGGAATGAACACTTTGGATGATTAATTCATTACAATTACACATCTATTTATAGGAAAATTCACTCCTTGAATTACTCCTTAAATTAATGGTTCCTTAAATTGCTCCTTGAATTAAGCTCCATGTTTTGCTCCATGAATTGCTCAATGTTTTGCTCCTTGTTTTGCTCCATGTTTTGCTCCATGTTTTGCTCCTTAAATTAAGGAGCTTTATAACAGGTCAGATGCATACTTGGCTTGAGTAATATAAAGACCATATGTGGAACGAGTGATCTCAAGACCCAAGAAATAACTGAGATGTCCAAGGTCTTTCGTCTCAAACTGTTGATTAATAAAATTCTTGAGTTCTTGAATGCCACTAAGGTTATCACCAGTTATGATCATATCATCCACATATAGTAGAAGTAAAATGGTGCCTTTATTATTGCGACGCAGAAATAAGGCAGAATCATAAGGACTGACAGTGTAACCTAAGTGAAAGATGTTGGAGTTGAACTTGACAAGCCACGCTCGTGGAGTTTGTTTAAGGCCACAAAGTGCACGTCGAAGGCGACAAACCTTGTTTGTTTCAATAGAAAGATTAGGAGGAGGTTGCATATAGACTTCTTCACGAAGATCCCCATTAAAGAAGGCATTTTTAACATATATATGAAAAAGATCCCATTTACTAACAACGACAACAACTAAGAGGGCGCGAACAAAGAAGATATAAGCAACTGAAGCAAAAGTCTCTTCATAATCAATCTCATACTCTTGTATAAAACCTTTTGCAACAAGACGAGCCTTGTAGCTCTCGATGGACCCATCAGAACGAGTTTTGATTTTATAGATCCACTTATAACCAACCACAGACTAACTAGGAGTGAAAGTAACCAGATTCCAAGTATGTTTTTTGGTTAATGCATCAATTTTCTCTTTCATTACAATCTGTCATAAAGGATCAGTAGATACCTCATGATAGATGTGAGACTCATGGAGTGTAACAATGGATGTGTAACAAAACATTCACTATTGTTATGATAATACATGTCTCTTAAGTAACTATATATACTTCACTTATAACATGAATAAAGGATCTAAATATTGCATGTCTCTAACATCTCTCTTGAAACCTTAACACACCTCCAAACAAAGAGAAAGGACATAATTGGTCCTCAAAGAGCAGGTATGAGCTTGAGTGTGGACAGAGATAGCCATAAAAACAAAGAGACCAGAGGACATTGAATACAAACAGAGTGAAGCACTAAGAAAAAAAGGCAGTTTGCTTTATATTTATTGTGTTGTGGTCAGTTTTCTTTGATTATGTTGTTTCTACTTGTGTTTTGTTTTGACTTTCTACAGTTGCCCCTCAATTATTATTATTTTATAAATGTCTTCCTTTAGCTTATTTTGTTGTTGTTATGTTCTAAAATCTCAGTTATGAACTTCTTTATTAGTAACAATAACACAACGATGTTCATTCTTGTGTGTCTTTTGAAAAAGTAACAGACTAAGCAAGGAACAGTTCATGGATGGCTTTACTAGTCCGTGTGATGTCTATGGGAACTATACGTTTTAAATACTGAGGATGCAAAGCTTCATGGTAGTTTTAATATTAGTTATTAGTTAATGTTTGTTGAAGTTTCAAGTTATTTTAAAATGATAATTGTCATGCTGTTTTATTGTGCTCTAGTTATAGCTAAAAACGATAGTAAAAAAATCGAGAATTAGCACTCTGGAGTTATCTTGTGCATGCAGGCTGTAAATCTATGATTCTATGTCTCTGATTATAGATCTATATTTTACTTTCCAAAACCTCTTATTGACACAAGAAACTAAGATCTTATTTATTAAAAAAGATTTATGTATAAGTAATATATTATCTTCTTGCACTCATTTACTTATTGAACCTATGTTGGTTAGTTTGTATGTATATTTTAAATGCTCTAGCATATTTGGCTTTATCTCTCCTGAAGAGTCGTGACTGGGTAGATTGTGTGAAGAGCATCTTTGAAAATTTTGCAAGAAGTTAAAGAAATACGAATAATTAAATCTTAAAAGTTTAACATTAAACTAAGATAAATTTCATAAACTTATAAATATTATATTAATATTTTTTTTAAATTAATATAAATATACATTAACATCTCTTTAAAGCATGAGTAATTTGACCGACACTTGATATTTATAAATTATTTTTTCAAATTCAATTCAATTTTTATCTATTTAATTCTATTTGGGTCATCACTTGTCTTTTTTTTTTCTTTTTAAAAGGACCATATATTTTTGTTTTGGTGTGGGAGATATCGATTTTTTCTTAATGTATTGATAAATTGAAACTCTAATATTATATAAATTATAAATAATATGAAATATTTAATCTTATCAAAATAAAATAAATCTTATAACATGTACTTATAAATACTACAATAATATATTTTTTAATCAATATAGAACATTCTTTTTATACACTAATAATCTTATATTTTTTTCATTGTTTGTCACCCTCTAGTTATATAATTGAATGAGTATATTGAATGGTTTTTTACTGCATAATATAGATATTTGGTACCTGTAGACCTGACTGTTGGGCAGTTTGTGTATGTGGCCTGTAAGAGTATCAAGCTTAGTCCGAAGAAAGCAATTTTTATTTTCATCAAGAACATATTGCCACCAACTGGTAAGATGATATCGCTGCCTTTGGCATCATGTATGCTAATTTTTTCGTCAATTGTGTCCATGTCTCCCAAAAGCTCTTTACCCTTGCATTTTTTTCTTACATTTTCAATATGATATCTAAACCAAGTATAGCAAGAAATTTTATTATGTTAATTAGATAGAGAAGTTACATTAATTACAAACATCATTTTTAAAATATTATTTGTCCGACTTAATTTTATCAAATTATTATAAACACAATTGTGAACATTTTGATAAAAATAGAGTAGAATAAAAGTTCAACATGTGCCCCACGCGTTGCCTGAAGTGAAGGAACCATTTTTCACGCGCTCCACGTGCCGTTTAGAGGTTGAAGACGATGACGTGTCATTTGGCGCAGCTCGATTCTGTTGTTTCGGTGCGGTTCGGCTCGGCTTAGTTCGGCTGTTTTGGCGCGGTTCGGTTCAGTTCAGCGCGGCTCGGCGTAGCTCATCTCGAGGGCGTAGCCGACTCGCATCGGTTCGGCTCAAGTTGGTTCAACCAACGGTTCGGTCTGAACCCGATTTTCTCGGTTTTCACAGTTTTTCCATTTTTGGTCGGTTCGGTCCCTTTTAAAGGTCTGAACCCGATTTTTTTCCGATTCTGGATTTCTAAAACCGATTTGGTCCAATTTTTCAAGTTTTTAAACCAATTTTTACCTGGTTTTTTATCTAGTTTAGTGCATTAAAAAAAGGAGAAAAAGAAAATCAGTTCTAAAATTATTACACCATTTTCTAGTTTGTTTACCATAATATCATGACAGAGGGTATAATTTCATTACCTATGAAGCAATCAACACCAATTGTTGTACAATCTGTTCAGTCTGAAGGTGTGTTTAATGCTGTAATTGTTCTTACTGAGACTAATTATGATGTTTAGTCTCAAATAATGGAAATGCATATTGTAGAGAGAGAAAAACTCTCTTATATTCATGACAAAAATTTACAACTAGAAAAAACATCAAACAATTATAACAAGTGGTATGCAGAAAATCAAAAAGTGAAGAGATGGATCCTTATGTCAATGAGTCCAGAAATCATGAAGCGATATTTACGCATACCTATTGCTCTTGAAATTTGGGGTGCTTTGGCAAAAGCATTCTATGATGGAAGTGACGAATTACAGGTATTTGTCTTAAACCAAAAAGCATTTACTTCTAGACAAAATGGAAAATCACGTTCAGAGTATTATGGAGAGTTGACTGAAATTTTCCAAGAGCTAGACCATTGTGATAAGGTGGTCATAAAAGACCTTCATGATCTAATATCATATCAAGAGTCTATTGAAAGACTACGGATACATATTTTCCTTGCTGGATTAGATGATGAATTTGAGCAGGTTCGTGGAGAAATTTTACGAAAAGAAACTATCCTAGATTTAGAAGGTTGTTATTCCTTGATTCGACGGGAGGTAGTACGTCGAATCTCATTGAAGGAAAAATCTAGAGATGTTGATGCTTCCGCCATGATATCTAAAAATCGTTCTTTTTCCAATCAGCAAGAACGAAGGGTGACTGATAAATCATCATTTAAATGTACCCATTGTCATCAAAAGGGTCATACAAAAGAACGATGTTTTGAACTTGTGGGATATCCTGACTGGTGGGATCACAATCGTGACTCTCAAAAGAAAAATCCACGACAGATGTCTACTGCCATCATTGCTGAAACAACAAAGGATCATGTTGCAAACTCTTCAACAAATGTTGGTAAGATGCTTAAAGTTTTTTCTCCTGTTTTTAATAATACATGGATAATTGATTCAGGTGCAACTAATCATATGACATTCGATCCTAGACGAATCTCAAAACCATTCTAACACAAAATTGTTTGCATTGCTAATGGTAACACAACCCCAAACATTGAGGAAAGATCTTTGTCTCTCACTAGTACTTTGAATTTTCACTCAGTACTAGTTGTTCCCTCTTTAGAGTATAACCTTATATCTATTTCTCAAATAACCACTGCTTTATCTTGTTTTGTTATTTTTTGGCCTGATTTTTGTGTGTTCAAGGACATTCAAACAAAACAAACGATTGGTCGTGGTGTTAGGCAAGAAAACCTGTATTATTTAGACTTGAATTCAATAGTATCTTCTCGACAAAGGAATTATACTGCTATCCTTATATCACATAAGAGAAAGACCTTGTAAATATAATTTTCCTTTTGTGCACTTTAAAAGGTTACAGGCAAGTTTGACCCTGATCAAGGGTTTTTGATCATCCATAGTTTTATTCGGGCATACACATTTGTAGGCGAAAGTTCATATGGATGCCACTTAAAGAGATTGTAGAATTAACAACCAACGAGGAAGCATGAAGAGACAAAACAACTGTACATATATGCAAGCGAATCTGGCCTATCTTTGGAGCCTCACTGTCAGGTAATGCGATGACAATCTTAAATTTAAGAACAATAATTCTCTCTTTTATGTAATTAATTCTTCTTGGGAATTGTCTGTTGAAGCATTTCCAATTCTCATATGTTAGACTCAGTGGAATTGACATCTTCTTGAGTTGTTTTTAGTGACATTTAGTGTGCTTTATGCGTGTGTGTCTAGAGTTCTTATAGAAATCTAAAATTTGATTTTATATTTTGCTTTCCATGTTCTTGTCATCTAGAATTTAAAACGATTGCTCGGTAGTGGTATAATCTATGGCTTATTTATAGTCTTAATTGCAAAAACAGAAATCTTAGAGTTAGGAGTGATGATTCATGTGAGATAGTATTTGCACAAAATTAGTACATGTTTTGGTACAAACCGGCGAATTTTATTTTTTTTTTAAATTTTAGGTTGTTCTTTAAACCAATGAAAAATGAAAACAATTCTCCAATTTTAAATTTGTGAAAATTAAAAAATTCGCTAGTTTTTAAACCGCGAATTTTTTCGACATGAACTATTACGTTAGTTTTAGAAGCCGACAAAAAATGATTAAAAACCAACTAAATACAATAGTATTGTAATAGTGTTTGTTTAAATAAGAATGCACACATATACGAACCGTAACTATTTTTTTTATAATTATCTCCGAATTGAATTATAAAATATATACACGAAATCGTTTGAAAATTATTACAATTCGGGGACGGTTTTTTTTCTATTGATAATTATTCGAAACGGTTATTAAAAAATACTCGAAAAAAAACTGTTTTTCCAAAAAAATTTAAAAAATTCTTAATAAACCTTAATTATTAACTAATATATAATTTAATTTAATTTAATAATATAATTTAATTAAATAAATATAATTAATTTTGGGTATGATCGGTTACGGTTATTGGTATAATTATACCTGTTATTTCATGTTCAATTTTTATCTAAAATTGCTCTCGTCTTCGTCCTTATTTTTAAAATTTATTAGATAAAAATTGAATCGACGATACAAATAACCACAGATAAACGAAACTATTGTTTTTTAGGCAAAAACGTCCAAGTGTATAAATTTTAAATTTTATTATAATAGTTAGATTTAAATTTAATCCCTTAATTTTTAAATTTAATACAAATAATTTCTTTTGAACTAAACTGTGAAATTAAAAATTTTGGGAATCAAATCTAAAGAAAAAAAAAGTTAAAAAAATCAAAATATAAAATTGGCAGAAGTTGGAAAAAGTATTCCTTGCATCGTGGGACTACCCTGTCCCTCACCAAGAGTCACTCGTATGAAATGAAACGTAGATATATAATTACTATGTCAAGATAATAGCTAAATTTTGAATTTAGTAATACAAAATTCGCTGTAAAGTAAGTCTATTGGTTGGTGTTAAGCTCTAGGGTTACCCTTACATTACATACATAGCATATTTGCTACTAGAAACATATCACCGATAAGGCAATTAATTAGGCTGGTTCTGAGAATACCCTTGGCTGATTTTGTAGCCTTCCAGGATGTATAGTTATAATTATAGGTAAAAATATCATTTTATATCATAAATATAATTTAAATAATAGAATCTTACTTAATAAATTTTTAAAAAGAATAAAAAACCATTTTAAAAATTATAATCATAAAAATAATATATACGAGGTCAAACTCGTAAAATTTTATAATTTAAAAAAATACAACACATTATTTTATATTAAATGTTATTTAATTAAACATCTTTTAAATTAAACTACGACAATTTAAATACGTTCTATATTGAATGTCGTTTAATTAAATCTAGTTTAATATTATTAAATATATTATTATAAATCTTAAAATTAATATTTTTTAAAAAAAATCTAAATTTTATTTGTTATGCTGAGTCACATTTATCATTTTATTTGAAATTCATCATATATAACTTTTTTTCTTTATATAAAAAATAAAAAAAATAATATTTAAAAGAAAAATAATATTATAAAATGTTGGATGAGAAAAATGAAGAAAAATTTATGAATTTTGACTATCTATATTTTTATTTTGATAATTTTTTTATCTCTATTCTCAATTAAATTATATAAAATGTTTCTATTTAATTAATTGGTTTTAATAAATTAAGGTAATTCAAAGATATTGATTATTATTAAAATTGATTAAAATATGTATCAATAATTTAAATATAATTATTTGATGCATTTTAGTTGAAAATAAAAATAAAATAGGTATCAAAATAAGAATAAAGATAATTCAAAGATATCATCTCATATAAAAATTCATTAAATTTACAGGCATTCATCTCCTATTTTTCATATTGGTTTTTCTTTATAATTGAAAAACAAGTATTTTAATTGATATACTCTACGTACATAAATATAAAATAAATAAATAAATAATCAATTACAAAACATACATAATACATAAAAATAAATAAAAAAAAATTAAAATGATACTTTTGTTAGTTTACTATGTAAACATACTTTACAACTAGCTATATGATTACTCAAGTAAATTGTTGTACTTTTTCTTTTAAAAAATTGTTTCATATGTAAACTCTGTTAAAAGGGTACTCATGAAAAAGTTGAAAAAACTTAACTACTCATAAAAGTGAAAGTATAAAATCGAACTTCAATCATCATAAGATCACTGGCTCACTGCTCTCTTATTATTATTATTTTTTTTTTTTGCAGCTTTGAACTACCAAAGTTATAACTCGTAAGTGTCTCTGTCATGATTTTTTGTTATAATGTTGTTTACTTACACTAACAAAAATAAATATCTATTATTTTGCACCAAAAATATGTCATTTAGAGTTAACCTGAAATTGTAATATATTATGATTTTTAAAGTGTTTACAATTTATTAATCTTTTATTTATTTTAAAATTTATATATATATTTTTAAAATATACATAACCGAGTTGGTTTAGGAGGTGTGGTCATGAGTTTAGAGGTTTCATAATTTTTTTTTTTAAAAACTTTATTTTAAATATCTCGCTCTAGGAAATATTTGATTTGTTTGTGAATTTTATTTTTAAAATGTTCTTAAAATATTTCAAAAATATTTTATTTTTTTTAAAATAAAAACATCTTTATTTCTTAAACAAAATCGACGATGATTCTCTAAAAAATACCTAAATTTTAAACCTTTAATATCACCGTAATAAAATTGGAAAAACAATTATAAAAATAAAAATATTATTTTTAAAACTTATAATTAATATATATATTTTTACTATTTAAAAAAATTATATAACATTATTTTATTTTTAATGAAATTTAATTAAATATTATTTAAATTAAATTACGATTATTTAAACATATTTAATATTAAACGTAGTTAAATTGAATCATAATTAATATTATTAAAATATTATTTTTATTATTATAATTTTTGAGGTATTATATTTTGTAATATTAAAAAAATAAACTTTACAAAATTAATGTACAGTACTGTAATTTTTGTCCCTTGAACAATTTCGTAAAAAATTTAAAGAAAACGAAACTGTAAAATAAGTAGAGAAATAAAGATCAATAGTATACGCACTTGGCCTCTTGTTAATAGTGTTTTAAAGAATCTAGTAATATTCATCTTTTTGTCCCTTTTCTTTTTATTGAAGTGAAGTTTATAAACTTTTTTTTGTTTGTTTGTTTGTTTATTAGAGTTTAGTAACTATTACGCATAATTTAAGGTTTTTATATCTTATAAAATTTAATGTAATTTGTAGAAATAAGTGAATACCTGAATGATTGGACTCCTACTGATTGCAAAGTCCCTTTCATTACTGTTTTTTCTTTCTCAATCATCAAATAAGTTTGTGCAAGGAAATGATGAAACATGTGGATATGTATTTATTCTCACACAAATTATAAAATGTTTGAATCTAATTTCTGCATTAAATTATTGATCCAGATTCTACAATAAATAAACAAATAATAACGATGAATAAACTCTGAAAATTAAGTTAATTATCAAATGATTTAATTAAAGAAATCTAACAAGAATATTAGTTTTTAGTAAGAAAACATAAATATTAAGCCTTAAAGTATAAATAAATTATTTTATTTATAATTTTAATAGTAATTTTTTATAAATTATATAGTAACGGATTGTAAAATATATATATTTTAATAAGATTTAATTTTAAAAAAATTATATATTTTCGAATATGAATTTAATACGACTATAAATTTTTTAAATTTAATTCGATATGATTTCAAATAATTAAATCAAATATTTTAATTTAAAAGAATTAATTAAATTGGTAAATTAATTAATCCAATTAAAGTAGAGATACATTTCTTATATAAATTTATCTTAATATTATTTTTTATAATATAATATAAATTATTATTATTATTATAAAAATAGTTTTATTTAATAATAATAATATAAAAATATGATTAATATTAATATTAAAATAAAAATAAATATATTGTACTGATTCTATATCTATCATTTTAGAAACATTTAACAATCATGTATATATGAATTATGAGCACTTTGAGGCGTTGAGCAGCAAGAAAGAAATGTCTTGCATAAGCAGCACGAATATATATAAACCTGCCACTTCATGATGCTCGATGAAGAAAAGTTCACCTAAGAAAGAGGACCCACTAATCTAACGGTCGATAATGGCAGACGGGATCAACCAAAATCGTTAGCCTCACTCACTCACTCAGCTAGTCTGCGCACGTCCCACGTGCCGCCCTGCCCATAGCGTGGGCTACTGAGTGGGTTGTCAATTTCTTCGGACAAATTATCCTTGTTTTTATAAAAAAAAAAAAAAAATCGGACAAATTATGTTAGAGTAGGAATTAGCATTGGTACACTTGAACGGTTAGGAGAAATTATTAAAAAATATATAAAAAATCATTTTTCTATTTTTTTTTAATTCTTAATATACAAATTAATTAATTTATGATACGAGTGTTATAACTGTATTCGTTGTTTTGTATTCGATTTTTACTTAAAATCGTATCCATTTTTAAAATTTATTGGATAAAAATTAAACTAACAATAGAAATAATCGAATTCGTAGTTTTTTTTGACCATTTCTATCCTAGAGATAAGAAAATAAACGAAAATAAGAAAGTAATAACCATATTTTATAATATAAATTTAAATAAAGATAAAAATTATATTTTTTCCTTTGTTTTTGAAAACTATGTATTATATTTTAATATATATATAATTTTTTATTCTTTTATAAATTTAATTATAATTAACTGAATCATGAATCATAAATAATATATTATATATTTTATTTTATTTTTAAGTTATTTCTTTATTCTATTTTTTCTAAAATTATATAAACTATTTATTTAAAATTTAAATTTTATAATTTATTCTTATCATTTTAAATTAATTTATAATAAGATTTTATTTATGTTTTTTAATATAAAAATGATTAAGTATTTATTATTATATATATATATATTTTTACTTTTACATAAATATCATTTATTAATTAAAATTTTTTATTATAAAATATTTTTTATTAACTTAATTTTTCTTTTATAATTTTTTATACAATAAAAATATTTAAATTAAACATGAAAAACAAAGAGGAGATCCCGATTCCATATTGCTCCCCAATTAATGAGAAAGGGAAGTTCAAAAATCCACAAAAGCTATATTTACATCTCCAAAAATTACGAAATTGTAAAACAGCAAAAATTGAGAGAAAACAATAGATGGAAAGCCCTTTAATTCACAGAGCGCACGTTCGACTCTAATTATTACAAATCCACAAGCCCACGACTCAATCCTAATCTCTCAGGATTCGGAACTAAAAGAAAATGTCAGATTTTAAAAAAATAAAAAGAAAATCTGTGAAAAAGATTTTGAAAATAATAGAAATAATCTTAAATTACCAACTCATAATTTATGTAAATATTAATAAATTTAGGACCTTCATGCTTAAAAAAAAACTTGAGAAATTAAATGTATACTTATATAAAGTTTAAGAATTGAATGTAAATTTAGGTCATAAAATAATATTTTAATTTGTATATATAAAATTTTAATTTTTATATTTATTTTATATAGTTTTTATTATTAAAAAATAATTTATTATATAATTTATTTTAAATACAGTCTAATTAGATGTATAAATTGAGGTATGATTATTTAGATACTTTAAATATTATACTATGTTTAATTAAAATTTATTTAATATTATTAAATTATTATATTTATTGTTATAAATTTTATTGTTTTTTTTTTTAAATTTTCTGATGTACATTTAGAGAAGCCAAACACTAACTACTTCCACAGTACACGAAATTTAAAAATGAGAAAAGAAAGGACGACAAAACAAAAACGCTACTCATAGCCCAATTACGTGGTCCGTTATTTCCCCCCAATACTTTGGCTCTTCATTATAACGGATTTTCCCACCGTTCCAATTTTCAAAAACTACTTTCCCAAAAATACCCCACCAAGTTCTATTCTAGCCGAACCAGAAGAAGAGGGCGAAATTCGTCATTTGATTGTCAATGTTCGTTAATGAAGCCATTAATCATTGAAACCATGGGTATAATAGTAATATACTGAAGTCGTAGTTGTTTATAAACAGGCTGTACAAGCTAGTTTCTACCACCCCCACAAAAGAAGCCCTCTTTTTTATGCACTATACGGTCTATATTTAGTGAAGTTCCTTAGTACTCTACTTGTTACCTTTCTTTCTTTCTTCTCTTCTTCTTGTTTTAATTCAATGGAAAATCATAGCCACCAAAAGGAGTTGCAGTTGCTTCCGGCTCCACCGTACTCTTTACCCTCTTCATCACGACCTTTGGATTGGTTTCAATCAAACAAGTCTGATCCGTTCAATCATAATCGTCGACATCATCATCATCATCATCATCATCATCAAGGGGAGTCCTCACAAATTCCTCTTGACCTTCAATTGTCAATCAGTTTAAGACCCATTTGCGAATACGACGACGACGACGATGAAGAATTGAAGGCAAAGAGTGGATGTGTGGAGGCTTTGAAATGGCAAGCAGCTGAGGAAATTCGATTGGCAGCTATGGAGAAAGCTTATGCTGAGAGAGTGAAAGAACTGACGAAGAGAGAGATGGAATTAGCTCAGTCCGAGTTCGCACGTGCCAGACACGTTTGGGAGAGAGCCAGAGAAGAGGTAGAAAGAGCTGAGATATTGAAGGAAAGAGCTACGCGTCGGATTGATTCTACGTGCATGGAGATCACTTGCCAATCTTGCAGGCAAAGGTTTTTAAGGTCTTAGGAGATCGAATTTCAAAAATATTCTACAGAACTCAAAAGCTAGCTTTTCTCTGTCAAATCAATTGAGATCGTTTATTGGGATTTATTTTATTTGCTGCTTTTTTTTTTTGGCTCGAAATAAAAAAGAAAGATAGAATAACCAATTAATTAAATACTAATTACTTGAAAAATTAATCTTCGATCTCCAGCTTAATAGTCTTGCATAAGAAGGAGAAAAAAGAAGAAGAAGAAAGAAATCTCTGTGTGCTCATCTCTCCTCTTCTTCTTTTTTCCTTCTAATTTGCGATGGGTGAAATGATACGCCGATTGTTTTTTATCTTTTGATGAACGATGATATATTATAGATAATACTTTCTGCCACAAACTTTTAAGTGCACTTTTCGAACTTTGGAGACAACTCGTGGACTTACCTATGGCTATACATGTTATTAATAAAATTCAACTCCCAAAAGATGATGATAATAATAATAATAATAACAATAACAATAATAATAATAATAATAATAATAATAATAATAATAATAATAATAATAATAATAATAATAATAATATAGTTTCTCAGTTTGACAAAAAAGAATTTAATAATATAATGGAGCTTATAAAAAATCATAAACATCTTTACTAACTTTTGATAGGTGAGATGGTGAATCTTTTACTATTAATTTTAAAATTTTTATAAAGTATATTTTGAGTAATATTTTAAGGTATGATGATTTTAAATTTTTTTTGTGTAAATTTGTATGCAATTATTAAACTATTTTGATCAACTTGCTGGCGTCTTGATGCCATGCTCGCTAATGGTGTCGACTAGTAACAACAAAGGGCCAATAGTACTAGACAAGAATGGTTACGAAGGTTTTTGAGCATTCGTTGTGATTTTACCGAGGGCTCGTTATTATGCCGGACGAGTTGCCGGTGAAAATGGCCGACAAAGGTTCAATTTTATCTATAAATAAGTATACAGATCAACCATTCTTCTCACATTCAAATCTTATCCTCTCTTTTGGTCTTTAAAATATTACTATTTTTGATATTTTTCTAATTAGTTGGATACATAAATGTCTTAGAATTATATTAATATTCATGATTTTTTTATATGAAATATGATATTTAATAAAATACATGAAATTAATAATTTTATGCATGCATTATGTGAATATTTTTTTGGGGAGAATGTTGCCTGTATTAGTCTTGCCATGTTTGGTATTATGGGAACACTAGTTACAGTAGACATAATTTTGTATGAATCACATATGCATATTTACACAAGCATTTTACACATGATTGTGACAAACGTTATGGAGCACGATTTTGGAAGGATTTTGGTGTTAAGGTTTGATATAAAAAATTTATTTCTTTGATTATTCTAGTTTTTTTTTACGATAAATTATCATATTAATTATAATTGTGATATATTGAATTATTATTATTATAAATTTTTGGTTATTAATACAGGCTTCCTGCAAATCGTAGAGAAAAAATCTAAATTATAGTATTAACATAATTAATATAATAATTAATTATAATTTAAAAAATAAATAATATTATATTAATTATAATTATATTACATAATTTATGGGAAAAAAACTCAGTTGTAAAAACTCTGTAACGTCAATTTTCTATTTTTTCTCGCAACTGTCGTTACCTGTATTTGTAAATAATATCAAAATAGATAATATAAGAAATAACTAAAGTCACCAATAACACGACGTTTATATTAATAATAGACATGATTTGAAAGAAGGAGAGTCACATCTATTGAGTACCTCTTTTTTTATTTTCAATTAGACTTTTGAAGAATTATTTCACGTTGACATTATATATAATTACAATTTACAAAATTATTGCTCTAAACTCTTACTAATTAATCCCAATATTAGAAGACTATTCTCAGTTCTTTATAAATTTTGGGATTGCCAATGCCTGTTTAAAGTTCAGCTGTTTTCATTTTTCACCTGTTTTATGATTCGATTAATTTATAATTAAAATTAAAATTAAATATATATTCAAAAATAATATCTACACCTAATTTTTTTTTAAGATAACATGTTTTATTGTTATTACTTGATCATCTATAGTTAGATTTGTTAGAATTTTGATAACTTTTATACTTTTAAAAGTATGTATAGAACAAAAGTATTTCTAAATAAATGTGTTTAACGATATATGGTTTAGCACTCTTGTATAATGAGTTTTATTTTTTCCCCGTATTGTAAAAGGTAATTTAATTTTAAGTTTTTTTAACCAATTTAATCATTTTATATGTTTTTATGATGTATTTTTAAAAAAAAATTCATTAAAATAAAAAAATACAACGTAATAATCCAAACATCAACTATACATATAGTGTAGATTAAGAAATAAAACTAATTATAGACGAATATGGCTAAGGGATAATAAACAATAATAATTTCTCTTCCCAATAATCCAGTTAAATAATCTTAGAAAAAACAGTTATGTTTAAGAAATTGCAAACAAAGAATAAAAATAAGATCAAATTATACCTATCAAATCAAAATATTTAAAAACAGTGTTAAATACATTCTTAATTTTCCAATGAAAAGAAACAAACTGAATAAATTAAAGGAAACAAAGGATAAAACAATAACATGTCATAATATATAACTAACATAGTATCAAGATTCAAAGGTTTTAAAATCCCACACAAAGAAATATATTAAAAAAACAATGATTTTTAAGAAGATATTGCAACTTGAAAATAAATAAAAATGTCACCTAAATTCAAATCTATACTCATAAGAGCTTTTTTGGATCTAATAAGTCTTTATTAATTAATGTATTTGTACTTAAAACACTATAGGTATAAGGGGTGTCCATGATCCAGTCCGGTCCAGTTTTATTTAAATTTTTTTAATTAAATCGGACCGTTTATATTATTCGGACTAGACTAGATCATATCGTTTGATTTATAAAACGATTCGGTTCGATTTATTTTCCGATTTAGTTTGATTTTTTTATAATTTAATGAAAAATAATGTAAAATTTCTAATATATTATTAAATCAGTCCGATCCGATTCGAACGGTTTAAAATTTATACAAATCGGATCAGACCGTTTGATTAGTAAAACCGTTTGATTTGATCCGATCCAATCCGATTTTATGATTTGGTTCGGTCCGATCCAAATTATGAACAACCCCTAATAGATATTATGTTAATTCATTGTAACACAATTATTATAACGTTAAGGTTAAGAATTCGAATGATAACACTATAAATTCAAACGTAATGTCAGAGGCAGAATTAGATTAGGTTAGTAATTTATTTTTTATCTTCGAATATTTTTGACATAGGAGTCTAAAATCTACACCAAAGATGAAGACTTAAGGTTGGGGTACGTATGAGTGCACACCAGTGAATATACTAAAGTCAGGTTATTAACCATTGTTCTTAGTCGTGTAAATTTAGCCCGTCCGATTTGATTCCATTCGGCTCGAAATTTAATTAAGTTCAAAGAAATTCAGTTGCTTCAATCTGAATAATTATAGTTTCGATCTTAGTATCATACATGTTAAGTATGAACACGATTCGAATTACGAATTAAATTTAAATTTTATAAAATATTTATACAATAAATCATTTTTTACGTTATCTTAT
Source organism: Hippophae rhamnoides (assembly GCA_033030585.1). NCBI lineage: Eukaryota > Viridiplantae > Streptophyta > Magnoliopsida > Rosales > Elaeagnaceae > Hippophae > Hippophae rhamnoides. The sequence goes on from CM065433.1 coordinate 45,349,678, forward strand.
GATTTATTATATTATTTGAATTTACAGAAAACTTAAATAAATCAGTTCTCCATATATTTTAAATACTTTTATGGTCGGAGTTTAAGCTTTTCTTTAATTTAAAAAGTTGAGTCCGAATGAACCCAAAAATATTTGTGAGAAATAAAATCCAACTTAAATCCAAAAATTTTGAGATTGCCCTAAACCTGCAGGAATATATCCTTAATCAATATTTAGACTATAATTGGAATCTTGACTACAAATTTACAAAGAAACACAACCATGGAATGGTCAAAATATGACGCAAAGACGGTCAAATCTGGAACCCTTTGATGTGGATTGAAATTTGAAAGGCAAATGAATCAGAACAAAAAGCAAGCTATAGTGATTTAGTGGTAAGAGATGAGGACAGGGATATAGCTGTATCCACTTGTATTCAATCTCTTTAACTTTTGCTTATCAAGCACCAAACACCCACTACCCATGTCTAGGATCTAACAAAGAGAAAGACTTTGGATAGGATATATGACTACTCCACCAAAACATCAATCACAAGCATATATAAACTTATACACCTAAAGCAATTTAAATTAGCTTCATTTGTCAGCAATCTCTTTAACATATAACTCAGATACAGTTAAAAAGTAATCAATGATACGTCAATAATGCATAGTTGATCATGATCTTTGATAAGGTCAATACACAGATCTAGTGGGGGCAAAAGGATGATCAATGATCAATTCTCAAGATATATATATATATATATATATATATATATATATATATATATATATATATATATATATATATATATATATAGTTGGTCTTTAGATAAAAGAATAAAGAAAAAAGAGAGATACGTATATAGGTGGTGCTTATGAAAAAGTACACGGGCTAGCTAGCAAATGGTAGAAATAGGATAGGGGTGAAGAAAGGAAAAGTATATCCATCTCAAATTTGTGGTGATTGTTTACAAATGATGCTTTGTAGTATATTTGAACGGTGGAAGTAACAGATACATCTGTTTTAAATAATGATATTTTGACACGTTATTTATGATAATTATAAATTAATGATGAATATAATTAACTAGTAATAAAAAATACATACTTTCGTTAGATTAATTATTAGAACATGATTAACAAAATCAACTTGAATCCAAATCTTTTAAATATATTTGGATCAATTTTTGATATAATTTGTGAATTCAATACCAACATAAGATATTTAAATGAATTAGTTCATAGAACAATTAATATTGATTAATTTATTAAATTAATTGGATAGAGTTAATACACTTATATCATAAACAAATTTATATATATCTACAACTTATTAATAAAAATTGTATTATAATTCACTCAAATAAACCTACATTTTTTTAAATTGAACGGAATAATGTTTCTCATTAACATATATTTTTTTCATCTCAAAAAAGGTACAATCATTTTTTTGTTGTGTCATTGAATAGTGATGTAAATTGGATTCTTGATTGATGATTTGAATTGAATCCCAATTGAATTAAATATATCATCATCTTGAAAAGTATGACAAACAAATTAAAGAGAGAGCTTCTCCCCTCCGACATATATGGCCAAGAGCATAATAGAGTTCTTGTCTTTTAACTTTGATTTGGATATTAAGGAAAAAAATAAAATAAAAAAATATGAGGACCATATAGTATTGAATCAGGAAGTAAAAAAAGCAATATAAAAGATGGGGCATCCGCATATGGTTTGTCGAACTATCAAAACAAAACCTTAACATTTTGTCTTTTCACATTTGTTTTTTTATGATACTAGATTGATACCATTTTCTGTCCAGATCGAGAGAGGTTAAGCTTTAAACAAAAATTAATAGAGAATTATGATATATATAACCCAGCAGGAAAAAATTACATGTCAATAGATGAAAACACAGGTGTTTCCGAATTCTGCTGCATTTGTATCTAAAGTTCAAATCTTTGCTAATTTTCCTTCGTAAATTAATACAAAATATTAAGACTGTTCATCGGATCGAAACCGTTGATTTTACGTTCATTTGATCCGATTCGATCATCTATTTGGATTGAAATATCTTAATATGTAACCGATCCAATCAACTCTTACATCCGCTCAATTCGATCCGTAAACTATTCGGATGATATTCGATCGATTCGATCTATAAATTTAATTAACTCTATTTTTTTATATTTTTAAATAAAAATTTTAAATTTTTACATAAATCATAACATAAAATTATTTGACTTAAAAAAACATTAAAAAATTAAATAAATATATATATATATATATAATTAATTTTGATTAAATTAGATGAATCGTAGTGAAATTCACCGTCCGATCCGTACTTAACAAATGAAAAAAATTTACATTCTATCCGACCATCAGATTGAATCAAATTAGATGAAAAATCAACAAATCGAATCGAATTATCGGATTTTTTCGCACAACTACGAACAATCAAATAAGATAAAATCATGTTATAGATTTTACTAGTTAATAATTAAGATAGAAACACACTTCTCAATTCGCCATCTTCGTAAATGAGTTTAAGGATATATATATTCATTTCGGGGTTACAAATTATTGTTAATTACTGGTTTATAAATTTACTAGCAAACTATTTATAAATAAATATGTTATCACGTCATTGTTTTTGTTAGTATTTCACAGAAAATTAAATAATTAATAATTTCGTGACATTAATTATACTTAAAAGTAATATTAATATTTTATTACCAATAAAATTATATAATAGTTTTTTTTTAACTTTATCAATAGATGGATAATAAATTTATTAATTTACCTTAAAATGACCAATTTTTTTTATTATATATATGCATATATTCTAAATTTTATTTAAATTATTGTTAAATTTTAACTTATATCTTGTAATTGTATTTGTACTTAAGTTATTTTTAACATAATTTTAAAAATTGTAATCAAAATATAAGTAGAAATTAAGTAAAGTAATATATAATATTTTAAATAAATATTATTTTTATTATAATAAATTTTAAGTGTTGAAGGGTGTTATTTGAGTTATTAGGATTAAAAATGACTGAATAATCAAGTCCCGAACCTCTCAGAGTTCTAGACTCGTCCAGTTAATATTATATCTACCATCTCCATTTCTTCCTAATTTCGCTAAAGACTGCAGAAAGAGAATCAATGGATGCAGGGAAATCAGAGGGTAACCCAACAATTACAAGAATAAAGAAGCAGAGCAACGGAGGTAATGATAAGAAGAGGAAGACAGTGGCTCAATTCGAATACTGCAAGGTTTGCAAGCTCAACCACGATCAAGGCCACCGCCACAAGTATTTTCCTCGCCATAGTCAGTCCCTCTCTTCTTTTCTCTCTCGCTTTCACTCCAAGCTTTCCGAAGTCCGCTTCTTTCTTATAAACCCTAGCCTTCTCCAACCCGAACACGCCTCTCGGAATCGCTTTTGGTGCGTCTTTTGCGACTTGGACATCAATGAGCTTGGTAACTCCTTCGTTTGGTACCGAATTCCTGCCCTTATTTTTTATTTTTATAATTTTTCTATTTAATTTCTGTTTTTGATGTTTAGGATTGTTTGAAATTTCTGATAGGATTTGATATAATCAGAAAGCATTAAAAAAATGGAAAGTCTCCGTTGATCTTGTTCTAGATTAGCATGGTCGAACTTTTTAAGCTTTTCACACATAATTACGATTTACGAATTATATTCTATAGTTTTTGTTTCTTTCATTAGCAACCAAACCGTGTGATCTGAAATTGGTCGTTTGCTATGATGGATATTTATTTCGTACAATGTGTTTGCAGTAGTAATGCAATTAAACACCTTTCGAGTTTGGATCATGCTGAGAATTTGAGGCATTTCTGTTGGAAGTATGGTGGTGGAATGGATCTTTTCGATAAGTTCAGGATTTCTGAAGACGATTTAGTGAAGGTAACTACTTTGGAAAATTGAAATTTTTACCCAATATTGATTTTCTTAATCAGTCATGCAAGAAGTTTGCTTCTTATGATGTCTGATGTTATGAAGAGAAAGTGAGTTATTTACGAGTCATTTTTTTATACTTCAGTGGAAGAAAAAGTGCATGTCATTGAAGACTGAAGCTGCATCGTCTAATGAAGCATCTCAAGGACCATTAATTGGACCTTCAAATGATATCCATCATGAACTCAACTATGGAAATATTAATAGTTATGATAATAATAATAATGCCCATTCTGTTAATTCAAATGGTGTTATGCCTTTACTTTATCATACAAATGAGTATCAGGTATCCCATTCAGGATTTTCTGAAGTTACTGATGCTGGCTTGTCTCGGGTGCATGTTACCTCTTCTTTACCTGTGGAGGCATACTCCTATACAAGTTACATTTCTTTGAATGATTCTGCTGGTATTAGTTCCCTGTTTATATAGAATTTGGATTTGATATTTGGTTCCTAAGGTTTCCCCATTGACAAAATTTATGCATGTCAATTGTTTTTTACTATATGCTTATCTTGTGATTCAGTGGATTGGGCTGCCCAGCAGTCTTCTATGCATAGCAATCTGAAGCGCTCTACTGGTGTCTGTTGCAGTAATGATGTAAGTTTGATCACTATGATTATTTTCTTTTGGGGTATGATCTCTAAATTCTGGGGACATTTTTACATCATTTTCTTACAAACGCTGTTTGTTACTTTCTATCCACTTGGTATCTGATTGGTTAGGGATTAAGTTCTAGTTAATTTAGATTTTACCTCGTATAATAATCATATAAACTGTCATCAGATATCCTTATTTATGACGGGCAAAGAAGCATCTAAGGAGTAAGTATTGGTGTTTATTTCCAGGTGGAGGATTACTTTTACAGTTTTACTTTATATTCTTCTAATGGGTGTCATCTGCCTTTTATTTAAATTTTCCTACCCCAGCTTTGATCCTGAAAGAGTTATCTGAATAAAACAATACCACTTTGTGAGTAGGAAGTAATTTGTTTTCTGTTTTCATACTACTCTTATTTGGTATCTTGCTCTTCCTTGGTTATCCTAATATTAATTAGATAAAGGACTAGCTCTTCGTCTACTTGACAATGGTTCTATTTGTTAGCTTAGCTTTATGTGTCCAATTTGTACTATATACTAAACATTGTTCGTTCGTTCAAAAGGAGTATGTACTCAATCTGAAATCTCCATCTATCAAGCATACATTCTTTGGAACCTGGTATTTTTTAGTGCATTAAAAGTTCATCATGGCCATTAGCATTGGAATTTTGTATAATTTGTGGATATGTTATATCATTTTTTGGTACATGTAATTTACTTGGTGCTAGATGTTCCAGATATGTCGGGATGAAAGGATAGTGAAAGGAGAGAGCAGTTCCCACGGTATTAATCTTACAAAACTAGATTCTGTTTTCTTTTCATCTGCTTATCTTACATAGCTGGGCATGCAGATACTATATCATTACACAGTTGATCTTTGTACTTTTAGGAATGCAATTTTTGGGCATTTCATTCAAAACCGTGTAAAGAAGTTCTAGTGGTATAATACATAACATTGTTTAGAGTGGTACTTTGTGTTGTTTGTATGACACATTGTTCATCTTGTGATTAACTGTCACCAGGTTTGCGGCTTGCACAGATATCTTCCTTGGCTTCTGAAGAGCCTGGAGGAAATGTGCACTCTGGAGCACCTCCTCCTTGGCTTGAAGCAGTTTATGAAAATCAGCTTGATGTTAAACTAAAACCAGTCTTGGGTAGCCTCCTTTCTTCTTCAAGTAAGTCAGGGAAGTCCAAGAAATTGAATCCAAAACGTGTGGGGGCAGCTTGGGCTGAAAAGAGAAAGATGGAGATGAAAATGGAAAAGAGAGGGGAGCTTGTCAAGAATGAATTTGATGCAGACTGGCTTCCCAATTTCGGTAGAGTTTGGCAATCAGGTACTCGGAAGGAATCTAGGAAGGAATTTGAGTCAGAGAAACAAAAATTACCTAAAGATGAAAGTCAACCTGAGATGCCAATCAAGATACAACCTTATGTTAGTAAAAGAATGGTGAGATCCTAACTCCCACTTAATCAGCGGTTCCTAGTTGATAGATTCAAGAGTAAATAAACAGAAACTTATGTCATTCTCATTTTTTAGAGGTAAATTTTATTTAGCTTATGCTTGCTTTTAACCTTGCAGCAAAAAATGTGAAGGAATGAATTATGTGGAAGTGGTGATTATGATATGCAAGTGATTGAGAAATTAATGCTGTCAGGAATCAGTGTAAATATTATGCTTTTCTCCACAGCTCCAAATTAGTCAGACTTAAGCGAGCCATAGTTTTGTAGGAAGATTAGAGCTGGATAATCAGTCCTCGCTTGGTTTATCCGTTTAGCATAGTGAGCAGAAATCATGTTATCAGTTGAAATTCTTTTTGGTATTCACTACACAAGGGTATTAGGCATGTTGTTGCAAAAACTATATATTCATATGTGACTTCTTACCGTTTATTTGGCATATTGCAAATGAGAAGCAGATTATTTGTTAGCTTTAACAGCGGTCCGATTGTATTAGGTTTGAGAACATCTGTTGAGATAAAATCTGTTCATACTTTATATTGTGCATTATAGATTAGTTTATGTTTTAGGATTCTATCCTAGTCTTGGGGGGAAAAAATGTCATGCTGCTATTATGCATTATATATTGTGCATTATAGATTAGTTAATTCTAAAGCTACTCTGCCCTTTAGATAAATGTTTGTGTCCTGCTTAAATATACAGATGGTAAAAACAACACAAGGGAAATTGTTATATTAATGATAGCATAAAAAGATACTAGATTCAGAATTTAGGAAAGAAGTCACCGAAGTATTAAAATATTGAGTATACAGCTCCCTAATACACTATTTGTAGAGTTATACTATGTAACAGTTGCTAATGATGCAAGCCTTTGAGAGTTTCCACTAGATTTCTATGAAACCACCTGACATTTTCCAAACCTTGGTTGGCATGTTCTATGCAGTAAAGGAGGTATGTTGCATCTAATAATTTGTTTTATCTATAGAAGGGAAAAAGTTTGAGGATTGAATGGGCCTATTTCTGTATATTTTCTTTAGAGAAACAGAAGTACCATCATTCAATCTCAACTTCTGTGTCTTGACAAAATATTGTTGAACTCAAAGGACTTCTGATCCTAAAATTCCACAACTTTCCCTTGGAAGAGACCAAATTTTCATCACACAGAAACTTCCAAGAATACCATTTCTCAATCGTCCTATCTACATCATGCACTAACACATCTGTCACATTCCCTTTTCTTGCTAATATACTAGCAGTATAGATTGCTCCCATTCTTCCTGGTGCTTCTGGTGCATTTCCACTTGGTCCATCCACCAAAACTACATCCCACTTGATATCATAAATTTCTTGAGGTAAACTTGTAAGTGCAAGCCCACATTTTGATACTTGAAGCTTTCCTGAGCTTGGTAGACAATATGGGTTTTTTCTTGCATGTTCTAAGAGCCTGTAAGCCTTTTTTGCCGGCATTTGATAGTCAACTTTGTATATTCTGGTAGAGTTAGAGTTTATGTTGATTTTCCTTAGCTTAGTAGGATCATCCTCCAGGAAAATTGTGGTTCCACCTTCATTCATTGATATGAGAGACAGGTATTCAGGTTCAATGCCGAAAATGAGGAGGTTGCAGGGCGCTCTATGGGTTATGAGATTTGACAGAAGTTTGAATTCCTTTTTCGTGAGAGGGGGATTTGGAGGAGGAACTCTTCCTACTGATTCATTGGTGCAAGTTGCAGAAGAAGAAAAATAATATGTTTCTTGAAGAGCAGGAGCAAAAACAGACATTAAAGGAGAAGAGTATGTAGTCACAACAATCCTGAGAAGTCTGATGACAGACAGGGATGATAAAATCATGATAAGAATGAGGATGAGTTTCTTCCCTGTAAACTTCATTTTTGTGGTTGCCCTGCAATAATTTTGGATCAGAGGTAGGTATTGTTGTGTCTCAGGTGTCACTGGAGATGAAGAAGATTGAATTGAAGTAGTTACTAGAGGACGAAAACAATGAACATATGGTGGCATTTTTCTGGTTCTAATGACTTGAGTGATTACACAGCCTCTTTTGGAGTTTTGTAGGTTTTATGGTGTGGTGGGGTTTAGATGCTTTAAGGTTGTTATGCAGATGGGTATTCTTGAGTGAGGTATAAGGAAGGTTTTGCTTTCGTTTGAAGCGTATATCTTTTTCTTATTATTGTGGAATTGTTAGTTTGCTACCTAATTTCTTTGGTGCCACGTTGCATTTGATAAGTCAAGCTGCTCATGTCTATGCTATGTGTCTCAAATCATTTTTGGGATAGTGACTGAGATCTTGGAAGATTAAGTAAATGTGATATTATTTATTGTGGTGGGAGTAAGTGATGACTTGGTATGAAGTGTAATATTAATATGATTATTTTTTTAAAAATATAGATAATTAATATTTGTTAAGTAATATGGTTGAGGAGGATATTCGAATTTTCTCTCTTAAAATAGTAGAATTTAATTTTACTTTAAATGAGTTAATAGAGAATTTGATTTGGTGAGAAGAGAAGTCCAAGAGCAACTCTAACCTTGCACTATCCTACTAAAATGGTGCAAAAGTGGCTCAAATTTAGCTTCAAATATGGTATAATAAACGGTGTGGTATTAAATTTCAAGCGTTCATGCATTATTTTTTTAAGTAAATAGATTTTAAAAATATTATTTAATTTAATTAACCCAAAATCAAAAATGATGTTCAAGGTATTCTTTTCTTCTTCAAATTCGTGTGTTTGTCATTTGATCTTTCTTATTATGCATGGTGATAACCTTATGTCTTATTCTCTTAAACAATCTACTGTTTATTTATTTTCTTTAAACTTTCTGAGACTCCGTTTCAATGAGACCGAAATTCGTGTACAATTTAATTATATAAATATATAATTATAAGTAATAACAATATAATAAACATTATTTATTTACGATACAATAATATTTAAAAAGTTTCATAAAATATACCAAAAATAATTCAAAAATATCTCCTTTTAATTTGATAAATGGAATTTGATTTTCTTTCGTTTGAGGGTTTAATTTTTTTTCGTTCTATTTTGCGTAGTCCAATATTCTATGTTCGTTAACAACTAAAAGATTCAGCTTATCCAATAAGCAGTTTCTATTATCAAATCCATTTTTCCACCTTTTGTTTTGGAGAAACCTAGTAGATTGTTTACTTTGGTACTTTTCTCTGGGGTAGTTTTATTTCTCCATTATGATTTTTTTATTTTTTTTTTCAGTTCGAAAATATTATTTATTATTATTTTTTAAATAATTTTATCTTTATTAAAATATTTATTATTTTATTAATTTTTTATTTATTTATACATTTCAATACGAAAACATATCATTTTATCATAATAATAATCATTAACCTTCACAGTCAGCTCCGTTTTAATGCATTTTAATTAAAAATAAATGAGAAATAGGCCGATGTCTAATATGAGTAGAAAAAATGGATAAAATTGGAATATCAATAAAATGGACAATGGACTGTCCAATTTAGATTAAAATATAAAGTTATATTTTTGATCCGGTGCGGAGAACACATATCCCTCAAACATTATATATATCTGTCCATAAATGTATTTTAAAAGTTGATAATGGTAAATCACTTAATAAACTTCTATCTTTCTATTTTACCAACCTAATAGATTCTAAAATATTAGTTAAAAATTAAAATGCTAAACTTATTAAAGCTAATGATTAATCCAGCACCACCATAAAAGTCTAGTGCAGGTCTACAAATCTTGAAACAGAGGATTTCATATGACAGGTTGTATCTAACAAAACCTTCTAATTAATTAATTAATTAATTAAGATATTATTTAATAATGATTATAATTTATTATTTATGTTTTATAATTATATAATTAGTTTTATACTTTATGATTTTTTATAAAAAAAATAATTATTTATAAATTTTATATTTTAATTACTTATAAATATAAAAATCTTAAAACTTGAAATATTCTCTAAAAACAGAAAATAAAAAAAAAATGAAAAATGAAAAATTTAATTTAAAAATCTTATTTTTAAAATTTTCTCATATTTTAATAGTTTTTTTAATAAATTAAAAATCAAAATTATAAATTGTTACGAAATATACCTAATTGAAAAATTAATTTTAAAAAATTACTTCAAAAATAAAAAATTAAGAATCAAAATTATTATCAAATAAATCTTAAATAATTAGATAAATTTAATTAATATCGTGAAAATCACGGAAAAAAATTGTTACAAAACATACTTAATTAAAAATTATTTTAAAAAATTACTTAAAAAATCAAAATTTAAATTTAAAATTATTAAAGAGAAGATAATACTAAGATCTTTTATATCTTATCAATGAGCTATATATAAATAAATTAGAGGTAGGTGTCAACGTTATATTAGTAAGTATTCTATTAAAGCATCATTGTCGAATTAAACATGACATTTTATAATAATAAGTTATTTAACAAAATTAGATCATTGTTATGACAATTAAGTCATTGTCTTAACGATAAGATCGATGAAATTATGCATCCTTTGTGTGATAGAAACGTAAAAAGCTATTAAATCGCTTTCAATGTCCATATGATAAGGTCGATAAGTAAAAATAATATTTTTAAAAAATTAATTAATCTATGCGTATCGTTACCTTGTGTATTTCTTTATTTTTAACATACTTAATAAAAATTATTATTAAATATATCCTAACTAATTGGATAAATTTAGTTAATAATGTGAGAACCAAAATAGACTTGCTTTCTTTTGATATTGGTTAATAATCGTCGTCCTAAAAGACAAAGTGGAAGGTAATGAAATTAATTATATTTGTTATGTGATAAAATAGAATAGTTAAATCAAGATTAAGGCTCGGCCAACTTTACTTTTCTTCTTTCTCTCAATATAAGGATCTTTCATATAGAGAAGTCTTTAATGTTTGATGTTAAGGGTTTTTTATTTTCCATGAATGGCTGCTTTCTTATATTTGACCACACGTCCACTATTTATTACGTCTTTTTATTAGATTGATAACGACACTCGAGTCATTTTTTTTTCCATACAATTTAGAATACTTTTCTTTAGAGTAGGATCCCTCTGAATCGTGATTTATGATTATGTAAGATTGACAATTACAGAGCTTTAAAAAATAGAAATATTGTCATATTAATAAATTATTACTATAATAATAATAATAATTTTATTTAACAATAATTATATTAAAATATAATTAATAATAAAAACAAAATAAATATTTAATATTACCATTAGCATTAACAAAACCATAAATATTATTAGTATCAATTACATAAAAAAAGTCAGCTTGTGTCGTTAAAATATCTTATAACAACGTAAAGTTTCGTTATCTTAACATATATGATTTTTATATATAATGTAAAAGGAAAACCAAGTTTTTTTTCATATTTAAAATATGATACATATCTTTAAATAAAAAATTTATTACTGTAAATATTTAAATTTAATAATAAAAAAATAAAATAATATATTTAATAATTAAAATGTAACTGTACATGTTAAAAATATGATACATATTTTTGAATAAAAAATCTAAAATAACGAGTATTTACATCTGATAATAAAAATGATAAAAATAACATATTTAATAATTTTAAGGTTTGATCTTTAAGGTTTAGTTTTTATGATTTAATGTTTAGGGTTTATCATTTAAAATTTAACATTTCGAGTTTAGAATTTATGATTTAAGATTTAACAACCAATACTAAATATTATTGATAAGTCATTATTTTTTTCTTACGTAAAATATACCTTCTAATTATCAATCCCTTATTTTTATCTATTTTATTCTTGATTTTAAATCATATTTATAGTAATTCCAAACTCCATATTTTTTTCTTATAACATAAAAAAAACATAATTTTTTTCTCTCCACGGTATTTCTTTTCTTTCTTCTAATATTTTCTCATTTTTTTTAGTTTACAAACTTTTTATGATAAATAATATTAATAAATTATAGTAATTTTTGAATAAAATTATTTAAATATATAGATGTTAATATATATATATATATATATATAAAATTAAATTAATGATGATTTATTAAAATAAAAAAATATTTAATTATAACTACAAATACATATACATTAAATGTATTTATTTAAAAATCGAAATCAATTGATAAAATTATTTATCTAAACTATTTGTATTGAAAATGGTATATATTTATATAAGGTCTATTTTAATTATAAATGATTTTGACAAATAGTATTGATAAATTATAATAATATTTAAATAAATTATTTAAATATTAGTAAATATAAAAATTAAATTAATAAGTTATTTCTAAACCATTTTGTGGTGTTTGGGTATAAGATTTAAGATAATATCAACCTATCTTTTGAAACAACGATCGGATTTAATGGCTCGAAAAATTAATGCCCACTGTTGGGTAAATGAAAATAAATGGCCAAGATATTTGTTAAATGCATTTGGAAAAATACTTTGTTATATATTAGAATAATTAAATATTTTACCTTATAATTTAATATTTTAAGGATTTTAAAAATATAAATATTGCTCAAACAATATCAAAATTTGTTCTTGCTTGTATTCGTTTGTAAAATTAACTGAACAATTCTAACAGTCACATAAGATATTCAACACAATCAAAAGTTTTGAATCTTTTTCAGAGAGCATCTGACAAAAAATTAAAATCAAGCAATTATAATTAGAAAGGAATCAAAATTCCAACTGACATCTGCGGTAGCTTGATATCTTCCTTCAAGTTCAAGCCACACAGCGTATGCAAATTAGTAGGCTTCAACTGTAAAGAACAACCAGAAACCCCAAGTCAGTCAGTACTCAGTATTAGAACCTTACTTTCCAGTGAAGTATTAAGCATTCAAATCACAATTAATGCAAAGCTAAGATGGTGCTTCCACATAACACTAATAAGATAAATTTATCAAATCTAAGTCACATCTCAAAATATGAGTAAAAATTAAAGATTAGAAAGAAAAAAAATGCAAGCATCAGAACTAAATAACAATTCGTCAAGTGAGGTTCCCATTTCTCACTCTGTCATATACATTCCAAGAAAATATTTATGCAATGTGCAGCTTCTCATATAAGGAAAATAATATGAAGACATACACCTCAGTTCAGACTGTAGCAACGTAATCATCATGCTGTCTTGGAGATTAGAGCAATTTGTTTATCCTACTATCCTAGAGTGACGAATATGGGTCTCTTCAAATAATAGATAACAGCAAAAACGTACGTGCCTCATATAGTTACATAATGCTACTGCAAATTTCGATGGTAAACCCATTATAGTTCAGAATTGAGAATATTACAAAGTTAGTGTTCGCAGATTTCGAATGAATAATTTAAAAATCTTGTGATGCATGCAACAATGAATACTGATTCAAAAGGAATGAAAAAGAAGCTCGAAAGTAATTTTAAAAGAATATAAGCTAACTTCCAAAGGAAAAGGAGAGGTGTGTGTGTGTGATTAGGGGCAATCAAGCTTGTGTTGTGAGAAAATGTACTATATAATGGATTTCTTTCTTTCTTGATACCAGCTTGAGGAAATAGCCGTGTTTCCTTTTATAATGTAACATATGCATGATAATATGCCATTTTAAAGGTCAACATTTCACCCTCGATGGGTGCCTTTTGATTTTGATTAATGCAATGAAGATGTTTCAATAATAAAAATTCCTATAAGGAATATAGTGATCATTGGTAATTTTGCTGTTACCATGATGTATTAATATCCAGGCAGAATATTACGAAAAGAAAGTTAAAAGAAGAAAGTGATTTTGTTTTACCAGCTTAATAATATAAAAATCAAAGGAATATGTTAACAAGGTACGCAGAAAGAAAGGAAAAATATTACTTGAGGAAATATACAAGTTTAGAAAAACTGGCCTGCAAGTCATGACTTATGACCTTTTTACTCCATAAAGTGTTTATTTTGCCAAGGTTGTTAATACAAGAGAGTTAAAATTATATAGCAATCAGCAAAACAGTCAATTGTTGGAAATAGACCATAAAACAATCTATCATCAAGTCCACCTGCCTTAACATTGACACTCACAAGGATCAAAGGACTCTCATTCTATCCACCCAACACTTCATTCACAAGTTCCTTCTCGAAATCCATGTCAACTTGCAACATAGTTCAGAAGAGAAAAGGTGTTAGCCTTAGCTCTTATAATGATCCTTTTGCCCTCTACCCTAACTTTAAATTCTAACGTGGACATATACTCCAATATAGTTGACTCAAATCTGTTACAAGTATATGTTGCCAGAAAGGAAGGCATATCATACGTTGCAACTGATAGCAACATCGAGCTCAGACCAACTAATTTTTGCATAAAAACACACAAAGGATATTCAGATCAATACTTATAATCAACGCCAAATGGGAATTAGCTCAGTCGGTTAAGTTGAATCACCAATCCCATCCCGTCCCCACATCCAAACATGAAGCAATTTCCATGATTTCTAAAACAGGTTATCCACCCTCACAGGTTATAAACCTTAATATTTATGGCCGGGGAAAAACCAGAAGAAGAATAAAAGGGCTCATTCAACAAAGTAGCAGTCCAACAAAAGCTAAGCTACACAAACTGAATGGACCTTACTCACTCTTAACTCTCAGTACTAGGGAAACCACATCAAAACAACACAAACTAGAAGCAAATATGAAACCAAAAGCGTAACATTGTCAAATTTGCATGAAAATTTACCAAAAATGATAATCATAAAGTAAAGAAAAAACCAGTTTCAGAAAAGCAAAAACACACCTCTGACCATCCAGATTACCCTGCCCACTACTGCAACCACTTCCATAAGATCCGTCGTCCGTAGTAGCTTGCCAGGCAGACTGCCAAGCCTGGGACGGTGGATGAACATACACACCCGATGGGTCCATAACGGGTCGACCAATCATCATACCAGCAGGCTGACCAATATGCGGGTAAAAGTAAGGAACGCTACTAGCCGGAGCTCCAACCATGGGACCAAGCTCAGGCTCGTCCTTGATCTCATCTCTGGGGACAATATCGACCAAAAAATCAAAAATATCAGTACGGGTAATAGCAGCAGCGATGTCGTTTTTCTGCAAAGTTCTACGCTTGTTCTCCTCAGCGTGAAGCCAAGAGCGAATTGTGAGCTCGAGAATAAAAAGCTCACAGGCCTTAGCGAACAAGATGGGTGCTTCGGCAGATATCATGCGAACATCCTCATCGGCTTTCATGATCTTCTTTATTCGTGCCAATGGGAGTTGATGGTTCTTGAAATCGTTCGCTCGCTCGATCTCTTGTCGTTGGTAGGACCAAAACCCTTGAAGTTGGATTTGTTGTTGTTGAAGGAGGTGGTGGTATGCAGGTGGTGGATGGGCTAGAGCTCCTGGTTGGGTTGGTGGGTAAGCGGTGGATTGGGGGGCGGCGCTGTTGTTGTTGTTGTCGTCCATTTCAGGTCTTTTGAAATTTGATTGCTGGCAAAATTGGCCAATTGGGTGGTTTTGTATTGGGGGGATTTTAGAGGTTTTTGAATCAGACAGTGGGTGATTGGTTTATTATTTTTATGTTTTCAAGAGGTCGTCTGAGATTTGAGAAATTTTGGGTGGTGTGATGTGATTGCAGGAGATGATATGGAATGGGGAACAGAGAGGAGCTAACGAATTTTACTATCAATCAAAATAATTTTTTTTTATATATAAATTTATCAATTTAACTTTTATATAATTCAGTTATCTGATTTATTCTAATTTTTTAAAAAAAAAAACTTGATTTATTTTTAACCTTTTAAAAACATATATTATATATACAACACATTAAAAAAAAACATATGCACACCATAAAGAATAAAAATAAAATTCTATTTATAAAAAATCATATTATAAATTAAATCAAAATTTATTTAAATTAATATTTAATTTATTTTTTATATTTTTCATAAATTAACAAAATTATTCAAAATAAAAGAAAAACACTAGACACATTCATAAAGTTTAAAGGTACTTACTCAAAGAGAAGAGATGTAGAGATCTAATTTATCTATATTGTATGTATACAATCAAGAAAACCGAATAAAGAAATGAAAGATTATTAATTAGATATAAAAAATTATTCATTGTATAGTTGGAAGGTCTAAATTTAAATAATGATTCTAATTTTTAGCACCATGAACTCTAAATACATTACATTCATTTAATTTTGCATTATCAGAAAATGACATGGATTAAATATATAGCGAAGAAAGGCATTCAAATCATAAAAAAAAATTAGAAACTTTTAGTAATCAACTGAATAGTTTATTTGTGCAAGCTTGGGGAAAAACATTTTGGTCTTAGTACTACGAGCTAGAATTTGCTATTTTCTGAGAGCTCTCTTCATGTATATATATGTGCTTATAATTAATGACCCTTTTTTATTATTATTTCAAAGCTCAAAAACTATACTTCCTTAAAGTTGTATGTAAACCCTCATCCTCCGGTAAACAACAACCAAGCTTAATACTATTGCAACAATGCATAGTCTTGATAATATCCATAACATATTTTTCCCTCACAATAATAGTTTTAAACTTATTGAGATGATAGAAAAATGGTTATATTGAGATGATTTTATAATTATAATAGCATATGCATTCTATTAATAGTTTTAAATTCATTTAAAGTTACTTGAAAATAAGTGTCGATATGTCCGAGTGGTTAAGGAGACAGACTTGAAATCTGTTGGGCTTCGCCCGCGCAGGTTCGAACCCTGCTGTCGACGATATTTTGTCCCTTTTTTAAGAGAAAAATTCAGTACATACGACACCATTAAATGTCGTCGTTTGATTAAACCGTTAAGAATCGCTCACTTAGTGAACCTAGCTTCTATTTGGTAACCGAGAAAAGAAATCGAGCTCAGAAGATTTCATTCTCACGACAACATGGAGATGAGAAGTCCCAATGAATTACCAATAACAAGCCCTAAATCGACGCAAGAGCTAGCAATGGAGGGTCAGAAACATCTGGAAGAAACCATTGAGTCGGCTTTTCGGATCCTTTCTTCTATGAATGACGAGCTCAGCAACCCCACCTTGTGGCCCACCACTCCTTATTCTTCTTCACACAGTACCAATGGACACTCAAACGGCGTTGTAAATGGCGATGCTTCTGCTTCTGATAGCACTGCTAATCAACATCATGGAGAGCTAGGTGGCGGTGGTGTGGCTGGAGGTGCTCTTGGCGAGGCCCAATTTCGTTACAAAAGCTCTGTATCTTCGCTTCGTGCTATCCTCGCTGCAATCCCCAACTCTCAGAAAGTAAATCTGGTTACCTTTTTGTTGAAATATATGCTGAAATTGACATCACGCGTTTGTTAAATCTCCTTGCAAAGAATGGTTTGTACTTAACGATAGCAAAATAACGTAGTAAAATTAACATATTTTCTTTGCTGTGATGATTAGCTCTAGGCTTGTGCAACATCTATAACCCGCCCGCTGCAAGCGTTTGTTGTAAATGAATAGAATTAGCCGCTAGAGAAGCTTGTGAGCGTTCATGATCTAATTTTTTTCTCCTCTTGGCATCTGCGTACAGGTTTTAGGTTCTCTATTTTTCTTTTTTGTCCAAAGGTTCTTTCTTGTTCTGGGGTGGATCTTAGCTTCTTAGTAATTACAACTCTTGAGCAGCTCTTCTTGAAAGCTGTACAATTATGATATAACTCCTTTTCCATTACCATCTACTTTAAAATTTACATGGTATCTATGCAGGATTCAGAGCTTTTCTTGAGATTTTGCAGTAGCTAATCTCTGTATGAAAATTGATTATATATTTTAGTATTTGTTAATCCATGTTAATATGTGCATGTACATAAACGAATATGACATCTTTTAATTATGTGTGTATGAACATGCTAGTTGCAATACCTATACCACTATACCTTATTTGATGTTTGGTTCCAGCAGAGATTTTCATATTCCCGATTTGAATGTGAATGTGTTGTGTATATTTCACTTATTAAATATACCGAGGCAAGATCTGTTTGTGATAAATATAGGCAAAACCATATGAAACGAGATCAACTGCAAGTGCTTTAGCTTCCACAGAAGAACAATATGAGGACCATGAGGTTGAGAACTTAGAAGAGCAAGCCTCCAATCTGAGAAAGGTAGTTCCACGTAGCTAGTAGTTTATATGGTATTTAAGTAAATGCGGCTTTTTCAAGTTAATTGTCAACTGGGATGCTTAACCACCTTGTTAACCTGCATTTTCTGTTGGATATGCAAAAATGCAGGAGCTTGCAAAGAAGAATGAACATCTCAAGATTCTCATTGATCAGCTACGAGATCTTATTACTGACATATCTACATGGCAAAGTCCTTATTCAGTCTGAATACTGAATTCAGGATTGATCTTTTAAAACTTAAAACGTGGTCCTTTAAAAGGTTTCGACATGCTTCTGCGATTGACAATCGAAACTCTGGAAACTTTGCATGTTGTAACTGTAGTCAAACACAGGTCTCAACAACAAAGGAGAAAAAAAGGTTTGATAGGTGAGTGTTTTAGAGATGGAAAAACAACGAAGGGAAATGCTGAATGTGAATGAAACATGAAGCAAAATCATCTTGTAAAGCTTCATGTGTTTAACTTATAAATGAAGAGTTTGTTTGCACCAACTTTCTGGTACATCTTGCCATTTACTTGTACTAAAATACATGTCATCATCTTTTGTCATCTCAAGTGTTTTAAAATGTCAAAGGGTTTACAAAATATAAGAAAAACAGAAAATCAAGGCATAAACTTAGATCAACTTGCTTAGTTGATTTTTTTTTTCGGGTTCTAAGCATAGTTGATACTAATTCTAAGGAAACTACACCCAAAAAAATCATTTCAACTCTACAAACACCTTTCGTTAATCTTATTGGATACAGTCACCACTTAAACAAGAATAGACTAACAACTCCTTTTTTTTTCCTCTTTTGTTAATAAGACGGATACCCTAGACTTAGATAAGAGCATGAGCACTATTCTATAAATATGAAGGAAGGAAGAAAGAAGCTATGATTGTGTATTAGTTGTGGATTGAGGATCTGGTTGTGAGGGATGATCTCATATCTACAATTGCTGTCTCATCTGCCCCCAACTTCATAGCCTCTTTGCTTGCTTTTATAAATCTTGAAACTGCACCTCTTGTGTACTCATGAGCTTCCTTCACACTCATCTTCTTGCTCATTTCACCTGGGAAGCTGCTCAAGAAATGGTCACCATTAAGCACAGCAGCTAACTGTACTACCTCACTTTGAAACTCTGACAATCCCCTGTTCTCTTGAGCTTCTGTACTCCTCAAAGGTGTCACATTTGGCAAGGCCTCTGCAACACATTTAAAGGTAAATGTTTAATCTGGCTTGCTCCAACTCTTCAAACATATGCTATAAATTGGTAAATGTACCAAAGGTAGAGATACCTGGGCAGTCCGTCCTAGGAGCATTCAGTTCCCCAACAACATGCTCAAATGTGCCAGCCCATGCATCTCTATGAGTCAAGAAGTTAGAAGAGAGGTTGAACATCTTCTTGATGGTGGCTGGTATTGAAGAGTGCTCAAACTCAGAATTTGGTTTTGGTCCTTGTGGACGACTTATGACTGCCAAACCCAACAGCAAGGAAAAGCTTTGGAGAACCACATGCCAAATTGTGAATTAAAATAAAAGGTAATTTTCATTGCAGAAAGTTTCCAATAATGAACTGTTAGCAATAAATAATTGAACGTACCAGTGCCTTTTTTAATCCAAGGAGACACCATAATTGTAGGCACACGAACACCAAGCCTATCGAACTTGAAGAAATTGGGGGCAGGACCGGTGTTCCCATCTGGGCTTGGAACATTAACATAAGGAGTCTCTACATGATCAAAGAACCCACCATGTTCATCATAGGTAATAATCAAAAGGGTCTCATTCCATTGAGGACTTGCTCTAAGTGTCTCATACACCTCCTTAACTAGCCCTTGTCCATTAGCAACATCATGAGAAGGGTGATCATCATTTGCAGGAATTCCCATAAGATCAAAATATCGTGGTTCAATCACTGTTAAGCTTGGCAGTTTCCCATTTCTAGCATCTTTTTTGAACTTCAAATCATACTGGTGAAACTTAAATGTGTACTTCAATTTCCTCAAATTTCTATAAAACAGAGTAGTGGGTATGTTCTGGAAGTAGATACCAAAGTCTTTTCCATTTTGAAATATAGAATCAAATATGGTTCTTTGCGGATACCCACGAGCCAATTGCTTGGGAATATGGCTTGTTGAGCCATGAGAAGTTGCAGAGTACACAAAGAGTCTATTGGGTTGGGTTGGACCCGGAATTGAAGAGAACCACCTATCAAACACAGCAAATTCACGGACTAAAGCCGCGTAAACTGGTACTGCTTCAGGCCTAAAACCTTTCATGACTGTCTCTGAGAGGTTTGGAGACAATGAAAATGCTTGTTCGACAAAGCCAGTCATGGAAGGAATAGAATTAGAAGCTGAACCAAACACCTGTTGCTCTACTGCTTCAAAAGAGTGACCCGGATCCGGATCTATGAATTCAGCATCATCCGTAACGCAAATTGTTTGATTTATTGGATTTTTAGTAGAAACAGGATTGCATTCTTTTCCCGTAACACCATCGATAGTTGGGTTAATGGCTTTTTTCATCCAACCAAGAAGGTGATCAAAGGAACGATTTTCCATAACCAGAACCACAATGGTTTTGATAGGCTGCTTCTGCTGTTGTTGTTGGGCTTCAACAACAACATGGGTTCTTTGAGAAGTCCATGAAAGAGTGAGAAAGAGCACGACAATGGTGGAAAATGAACCTAGTGATCTGATTTTGGAATCTCCCATTTCTTCTCCGTAAAGAAATAGGTGCTTATGGCTATTGGGTTTATCTGGATTTTGTGATAATCCTCTGTAGACTCGGTGGCATCAACTATCAAGCATTTTGATAATTGCTAGGAAATGAAATTGTGTTGGAGGAAGATAAACAGTTACTACTTACTACTGCGTCTCTCTTTCAGAAATTTTTCAGACAGAGAGAACAAGGGAAGCCAAGATTTGTTGTAGTGCAGTGATAGATATGGAATAAAGAGTACAGAGAGAAGCTTCTGGGCTCTGGCCCCTGGTTTGGTGGTATTGCAATTGATGGCATTTGCTTAAACATAAATTGTTTTCATTAATATTTAATATATTAACACATATGACAGGTGATGAATAAGGTAAGAACTGAAATATGAATAGTGATCAATAATTCTCAGCCCACTGTTTTAAATTTTCATTTGTTTCTTTTTCTTTTTCTTTTTTTGACTTCAAGAGACCAATGTTTTCTACTTATTTGGTGTTTTCTACCATGATTTACTAAATTATTATATTCATTGCATATGTTAGAAAGACATAACTCATTGTGATGGCAATTGAAATCTGTTTTTCTCTGCGAATCGGTTTGTCATTTCACTACTTCCAAGTTCCAAGTCGCCAAAGAGGACAAAAACTGCCAACTAAGGCAATACTATACTCACAAAAAATCCATTATCTCCTGTTACTTCTATGCATGTGAGTATGTGATGGTCAATTAATGGCATAGCCCCTAAGAAATAATTATTGTGGTTCATTAGCACCATCTTAATTATTGCCTTTTAAATTAATTAAAATCCACTACTACGTTAGTCCTCTTTCACTAATCATGACCAGTTTCTCATTCACTGAAGAAATATATGACGCGGATATACAACGCCACTCCTGTGAATTTGCACAATGCAATAAAATCCAGTCTAAAAACTTAATTTATTAAATGTTATTATCTCATACACTTATAAATATAAGCTCCCTTAAAAATTTTTTGTTATAAACGTGAGACTTATTTACTTTTAACTTATCAACAATGACATATAAAAATTTAGTAATCTGCCTTAACTCCAACTTAGATCACCAGAGTACTTGTCAGCATGATTAATTGGGAAAAGAAAAAACAATAAGCCATTATATGTACGTGAAAAGCTTGTGAACTGTTTTTGGGATAAAAAATATTCTCAAATTTTAGGTATCTTAAAAAATATCTCTAAAGTTTCAAAAAATTCAAAAATATCCCCTAACATAACGAAAGTTAAATATAACAGAAATTAATAGTAACATTTCATAAATAAAAATGGAAGAAACAATAGAAAATAGAAAAAAAACAAGCAATGTTACTAGAAGCTTTAAAACTTTTAACAAAAGAAATGAATTTAGTCCACGAAATAAACACAAAATACCTACAAGTTATTATATAAACGCAAAAAGAACTATTAAAAGAAATAAATGAATATAGTTATAATAAAATTTAACAATATATATATATATATATATATGTGTGTGTGTGTGTGTGTGTGTGTGAAATTTACAGAACTAAGAAAAGATGAATACAACATACATAGAAACAATGATATTATAGGTCATAAATATGATCCCTTAGAATGACTAAAAATAGAATCACCTAAGAGATTAGATGACTTGATTCCTAAAATTGAAGAAATATCTAATGAAAAAGATATAATTTCAATTTAATGAAATATAAAAAAGAATTAGAAGAACAATTCATGAACCCCGAAAATATAAATATAAAAAAATTAGTTAGTTTATTAACATTAACTAATGAATAATTAGAAGAACATTAAGATAAAAAAATTTTGTACAAACAAAGAAGAAGATTATATGACAATAATCAGTGAGGTTGACTTTGAACCAGAAATCAAGACATCAAAAAGTCATGAAACTCATTTCATTACCGGTTCCTTACCAAGAAGGAACATATGACTCACATAGGGAAGAAAGACACCATAGATAAAAGAAGACGACAACACAAAATGAAATAAGGGTTGCATTGAGAGATTAGAGATAGTATCCCACTAGAATTCAAACTCTTTGATAATTATCAATTTGATATTCTCTCAAACTATACAAACAAACCCTTCAATATATATGGTATTAGTAGCTCATAAAATGACAAAAAATGTTAAAGTTTGGTTTTCAAACTTAACAGACCAACAACATTTATTAATGCAAGAAACTACTCTCACAGAAAGAGAATATTTAGATATAGTAATAAATGAAATATACAAGAAATTTATTGAAAAGGATAAATGAAAAACTATCACTGAATCCATTTAAAATGAAATTAATGCAGCCAAATGACATCTAACAAATATGAAAATTTGTAACATGTGTTACATAGATTTTTTTATTTGTGAATATGAAATGTATTACAATAAATTACCACATTCTATACAAACAACTTGTAAGAAAAAATTTTTCAAAAATTATTTGGAACATTACTTAAGACATTGACAGAACGTTGGAGTAAGAAAAATAGGAAAACTATACTAGACACCCTATGAGGAAGAATAAGAAGCCGTAAAAGTGGGATAATTATTAAATGTTAAGAAAGAAATGAATATAAACAAATAAGAGAACATGATAAAACTTGTTGTGATATAAGAGATTTTAGAATACTAAAAAAATATTGATGTAACATAAAATCACACAAACAAAAATACAAAAAATATATAAACAATGAAAGATTTAAAAAATATATAAATTCAGAAAATAAGATTTTCAAAAATATAAAAAAAGATTTAATGAGGAAACCTATAGGAAGAGATATTTAAGAAAGAGATATAAACCTCCTTAAAATAGGAATTATTGCCCTTTAGGGAAGAAAAAATACAAATGTTAGATCAGTAATGAAGAAGAACATTATGCCAATGAATATCCAAGCTGGCTTCAACATAAGAAAGAATTTAAAAAGCAAATTTACACAAAAAATCTTAAAAGAAGCTTTTAAGATGGAATTGAAATCAATCGAGGAATCAAATATAGATGATACTTATAATATTTATCTATTAGAGGAAATTGAAGACGAAATAATCGACTTAGATTATGAATACTCTTCAACAAAAGATGAATGATTTGTATATTATTACAAATCTAAATAATACCTACATCAAATAAAGACTAAAATTTAAAGGCTATGTCAACTATCATCTACATACATATATAGATACACGAGCTATTATATGTGTAGCAAGTAAATATGTGTTTTCAGAAGAACACTGAAAACAGGTACCAATTAATTGTAAAAATTATTAATAATATTACAATAAATCTTAATAAGGTTTTAAAATATACGGATATAATGATAGGAGGAAAAAGTTTCATATTCCTACCATATATCAATAGGAATTGATTTATTAATAGGAAATAATTTCATAAACTTATACCACACAATATTTAGAAAAAATAAGTTTAACAACATTAGATGGTGATACCATTTATGTATCAAAAATAAGAAAAACTTTTATTGTATCAAACCCAACTTTTACAAAACAACATAAAAAGTGAAAACGTGATGGGATAGCGTAACAAAAACCTTATTTAGAAAATATTTCATTAGATATAGAAAAGGAAAAAAAGTTTTTCTTAATGAAATATAGGAGGATAAAGCTCTAACATGCAAGAGAAAATTATTAAAAACAGTAAGCTCGAAAAATTCTTTGGATTAAAAAATAAATAAATCTAAGACAATTATCAACATAAAATTAAGAGACCCTAACAAGATTATAAGAGCAAAACCAATGATTTATACTTCAAAAGACAATGGAATTTGAAGAAAAAAATTCAATAACTCTTAGAACTAAAAGTCACAATACCAATTAATTCACCTCACTCTAGTCCATCATTCTTAATTGAAAAAAGCTAAAAAAAAGAGAAAAAAAATGGTAATAAACTTCAAAACATTAAATAAAGAAAACATTGATAATAGATATTTTATCGTAAAGAAAGAATAATTATTATCATTAATAAAAGTAAAGAAATACTTCTTAAGTTCTGATTGCAAAAATGGAGCTTGACAAATATGATTGGATGATGAATCTCAAAAATTAATGGTATTTAGTTACCCCAAGGAAAATTTTAATGAATTGTTGTACCATTTGGACTAAAACAATCTCTATGTATCTTTCAAAGATATATGGATAACATCTTCAAAAAATTACAAAATATTTGATGTGTTTATATAGATAATATTCTAGTTTTCAACAATAAATAAAATAAACGATATTTGGGTATTATTAATATTCTACAAGAATACAAGAAAAAAGGCATTATACTCTCTGAAAAGAAAGAACTACTCACTCAGCAAAAAAATTAAGTATTTAGAATTGAAAATTGAAAATGGAAAATGGAAAAAATAATCTACAACCCATATGTTAAATAACATCTAGGATTTTCCTATTAAATTAAAAGATAAAAACCAATTACAAATATTTTTAGAATGTTTGACATATGCCAAAATTTCATATTTGGAAATAGATAGAACAAGATATTTTATATATGGATAAAGTAAAAGAAAAAGTAAAAATAAAAAATTTGTCAACTTTATTGTTATAGTAATAAAAAAGTACATCAAGATGTACTTTATTGTTATAGTAATCTTTGTAGGTATACATCAAGATGTTTCCAAGATCCAAAATTAAATTATCATAGTAATAAAAAATAATATTTAGCAGTTAAAAAAGCTATTAAGAAATTTGAAATATATGTTGTAAGTTTTAGTTTTATTGTTAGAACATATAACAAGAATTTTGTTTATTTCTTAAAGACTAATATTGTAGGTGATTACAAATAAGAAAAATTAGTCAGATGAAAACAGTGGTTGATCATTACAATTTTGATATTGAACATCTTTTATGAAATAATAATAGTTTAGATGATACTATTACTAATGAATTAACACCTCTAACTATTTTTATGTTTTTAGGAATAAAACACCTTGATATCAAAATCAAAATCAAGATAGGAGAAAAGGAAACAAAAATCTTATAAAAACAACTCGAGTTGTTAAACCTCGATAAGTCTCTTATGGAGACAAGAAAAACTTAATTGTTTAAAACAATTCTTAGACTCCAAATACTCAAAAGATAAAGATGAATCTTCATTAAAAATTCAATTTAAAGAATGTGAAACTTCTAAAGATATAATTCCAAATGAAAATGAAGAACCCAATAATTAATAAGAGAGTAAAATCTCTAAGACAAAAAAGCTGAATTGAACAGTTGGAGCAAAAAAAAGAATAGAAAATGACTTGTGGTCTATAATGGCTCAAAACTAAGAATCTATATAATTGGACAAAAGTCAATAAATCTATTCTAAGAATTAGTGGAATAATTCATAGAGCCTTCACAAACAGAATATAAGTTGGAGGCAGTTATGTCAATTTCAAAATACCAAAACTAATAACTCTAGAGGAGATAGTATGAAATTATTCTTCAGCATAACAACAACAACCAACAACACTAAGCAAATTGACAAATTTGGAAAAAATAGTAACGCTTCTAGTACTATTTAAAGAAGCATTTCTCCCAAAGATATCAAAGATAGTAAAGCATTCGGTGCTATTCAGGGAGACATTTCCCAAAAATTCACTAACCATTAAAGATAAGAATGGTCAATATAGAAACCTCGACAAACCATAATAGTTAAGTCTCTACAACTTGGCCAAAAAATCTACTCATGAATATATTAAAGATACGAAGTTCTACACTACATATAAGGAATTTCTTACGAGAAGTAAATTTAATATCTTGGAAGGAGTTGATCCAATATTTGTTTATAAAGCTTTCCATACATAACTAATAGAAAACATATATCCAAGAATTAATTTAAATGAATTGTATTATTTCCCAAAAAAAATCAAAAGAGTAATCAAGAACTTCGTGAAAAAAATTAAAGCAGATGACAAGCTTGTTTATCTTAGGTTTTTCAATTCACTAATGGACTGGAATGAGGAAGGATGTATCATTCCTTACCACTTCATCAAGATAGGCATTTCCAACACCAATAGAGAAGTTTCCAAACCAGGGGTGCTTCTAGAAAAATGAATTTAACATAGAAGAACTTTGTATACTAAGATGTCAAATGTTAGGCTAAATTTATTATGAACTCAAAAAGATTAACAACTCTACTGAGATCAAAGTAAATTATTCAACTAGTAAAGTTATCATTATTTCTCATAATAGCATAGCTCTTTCAAAGGAAGATGGTAATAAAATTACCAGCTATGAAACCAATTTTAACAACAACTTGGAAATTGGTTAAGAAACAAGGAAGATATTCTGCTTCTATACCAAAAAACCATAAAAGATCACAGATGTATTTACTGCATCAAAAATCGAGAAGACGAAAATGTATCATCATTAACGTACTCAAAAGGATTGTCCGTAAAAAATGACAAAGAAGAATAAAGAGAGAAAATGTCGACAGAAGGGGACAAAAGGAAAATAAAGATGTAGACCCACATTTAAGATGGTAGCATGTGCCAAAGAAAAAAACAATGGCTACCATTTAAAGCAAAAAAAAAACAAATAAATTACTAAAGAAAGGAGAAAATAGTAATTTTAATCTTGCAAATAGGGATTTTTTGTGCTATAAAAAGAACATTTATTTTTATTTAAAGGGCATGTAGAAAAAACAATAGCACACTACTCTTAAAACAGTAACTATTTAATTATGAGCAACTAAGAATCCATTTAAGTTTTTTTGTTGATGTTAAGTTTATAATAATTATTATTTATGAAAAAATAGAGTCCAATTACTCTTTCTAGTAAGTCAAAAATTAGATATCATCTATATACGAATGCGGAAGGCTCACTATTACCAAAAGGGTATTGAGATTTTAATAAAACTGAGACATAACCGGTATAAAAAAAATATAAATAGAAAAAAAATCTTGGAGAACCCATTAAATTCAAATATAATAATTATAAATTTAAGTCAGTTAAGAATATTGAATATTTAGATATTTTCTTATATCAAGTTATAATACTGATAAATAGATAGATGAAAATAGAAAGAAAAATAAAAAATTATTTTTAATAATTACATGAATAAACAATTAGTTCCAAATTTAAAAGAAATTAAAATAAAAGATAAAAATTTATTTCTATTAAAAAATTTGTTAAAATCTATAATCTTGAATAATTATTTTAAAGATAAAGATTATGAAACTTATCTTGAAAATTTTCAAAAGTTCAACTTCTTATTAGACATCTATACAAATTATATTAAAGTTATCACAAGTATAATAAACCATTGTATTTCAAGAATATTAAGAGATTATTTTTAGTCAAAAATATGAAAGAATAGAAAATAAATTCAACAATTTAATATTTAAATATTACTTATTTGAAGATTATTAATACAATGTATGTACACAAACAAAATTATTTGTATATTACGAATAAGAAAGAATATGCATTCAACACAGAATTATTAAAGTTCTAATAACTTCGCCACACATTAAAGTGAGATTAACTGAAATTCCAACATAACAATCTGTGACAATCGAACCACTAACTGAAATTCCAACATAACAATCTGTGACAATCGAACCACTAATTGATATCATAGTCATAGGAATAAGAATGGATGGAAAAATTAATACAATTAGTTTTTAAAAACACCAATGATATTAACAGTAAAATCTACGAGTATTCAGTATTTTTTACAAACTTCAAAGACATAATTAAAAATATGCTAAAACTCATACGCATTTTATATATTATCCCGATGTCAAACAATACGTGTCTACTTTTTTTAAAGGAAATTTCTTTTGACTATAATGTGTATAAAGTAGTAGAATGTGAAAGCGAAACTTGAGGGATTGTCAGTCTTACCTTTTTATATAATTTATTGATCAATGAATGACACTCGAATCGAACTGGACATTCATCAACATACTGTATACTTGAAGCACGCACTGCACTTAATTTTACATTTTCAACAGTTCAAGACGCTTCAACGCCTTCAGTTCAAAAGAATCAACATAGCCACGCATGCCTGCTTGCAATTCAGTAAAGAAACAAAGACACCCCTTTTGTGATTTCTTTTTATTTTATAAGTTACTTTCTACAAAAACACTATAAAAAGCACTTGCTCTGCCTCCCAACCAATTCCAATCTTGTCTCAGGGAAACGTTTCCTTCTGCTGCACCATGCAAATCATGAATTGAGGCTGTCACACATATATTTAAATAATCAGTTCAGTTACTGGATCTTCTCAAAAATGCTAAGACCCCTAACCCGGCAACTAGTGCCGCTCCAGCAGCAACAGCACTGTATGCAGATGCCCAAGCATCTGCCTGAGCAAAATCCATATCCCCTGAAGATAATCCTCGCCTATCATGCGTGTCTGCGTAATCCAAGTGCAATTTTAAGCCCTGCATATTTCATCAATTTGGATTATCAAGCTACAATCATCATAAAGTTCATTATTAATTACTAATAGTAAATCTAAAACAAAATTAGTTGACCTGCCTGCCTATAGTCTAAAAGTTATACACGACAAGTAGATATTCTCAAATAAGAATTCTTATTCTAACGGATACAATGATACCAAAGTAAAAATTTCGTCGTGTTACTGCAAGAAATGAATAAAATGTTTCTGTGTTCCAAGGAAGAAGAAAGCAGTGATACCTTCAAACCAACTAGCCTTGCATGTTCGATTGCTGCTACAAGATCACTATCTGATGCCAATACAACTTTATCATGGTCTTCATCCTCATACTATAGGAGTATAGGCACCAAAAAAATACGGGTTAGAATCAGGGGAAAAAAATTCAGGATTCTGAGTAAATAAAATCCCATGCGGTAAAAACATTTACCAAAATTTGAGGCAGGTTGTCACGGTCAATCTCATCACCAACCCTCTGAATAATGGAAGTTATGAGTTCTGTCAAACTACGAGTATCTGAAACCAAATCACCCAACACATAAAACTCAGGGAAGAGCCAGTAGTAAAACTAATACCAAACGACCAAGTAGATATTCCAATCAGATTGTTTATCTAAGTAAGACTTACAATTCTCCAGGCCCCACAAGTGTCATGATAAAATAAATATAAAACTATGGGGTAAGGCAGGACATAAATTCTTACCACAAATAAATCTATGCATCCGGCCCTTCTTATCTTGAATTTTAAAAGCAAACGTATTAGGCAAACTGGATGAAGGATAGGGAAGGGATCTCCCCGTCTCAGCTCCCTCTGAAGCCAATTTCAAGGAACCTTCACTGAATTATGACCGAAGCAACAAAAGCATAATGAGTTAACCTTATGTCGGGCAAAACCCAGAAAATACTGTAAAAGTAATTTTTATCAAATATCAATACCTCCGACTATCTTCGTCTTCATCATGGTGACTTGAGGCCATGGCAGAATCCCAAAACTTCTGCATCATAGTGTTTGCAGCATCATTGCTAACTCCAACAGTATTACCAACCTATTTAGCAAATGAACTGACCATATCATTCTCTACTCAACAAACAGCTAAAAAATAATTAGAAAACTGAGAGCGCAAGGATTAAAAATGTTTTTTATCAAATATTTAATATTGATTTTAAACAATTTTTCATAAAAGGAATGCCGTAATACAAAATAAATAGATTACTTAATGCATGCTTGATAACGATTTTGATTATGGATTTCTGATTTTTTTCAAGTGATTTTTCAATTAAATATGTTTGATTACGATTTTTGATTTTGATTTTTACTTCTTTAAGGAATCACTACAAAAATATGGAAGATTCATAAATCTTTAAAAATTAGATTTTTTATTTCTTTCCACTAAACATTTTTTTAAAAAAATAAATCAAGTCTTGCGACTTTTGTATTTATAAATATTTTACGAAAAAAATTAAAATATAAAATTTGTAAATAATAACCAAAAAATTTCTTTTAAAAAAAATAAAGCATTACCAAATAACATATAAATGATTTTTGATTTTTTTCCCTTGAAAATCACTAAGTAAAAATTGTTACTAAATATATTAGTGATTATTTTTACAAAAAATCATAAATCATAAAAATAATTATTTAATCGTAAATCATAATCGTTATCAAATAAGGCCTTAGAAAATCATGAAAAGGAAGAAAGCTAATCCTCACTGAAACATAAACTACTGAGTTCACTTCAAAAAGCACTCCTAATTAACTAGATTGAGTGTAGATAACAGAAGTCATATGTAAATGTTATATTAAACATGGTGGAAAGAAACAGAAATATAAATTTTAGGATGGCAAGGAAAAAAGGAAGAAAAGAAAAGGCCACCCATATACATAGGCAACAGATCTAAGTTATCTGAATTGGTATAAGTTAGACGTTCACAACTGATATTTCATTGCTATGGCATGTAAATTTTATTGGTTTTAGTTTTTAAAAATTCAAAACCCAATTACAAACTAAAAATGGTACATGTCAAATTTTCATAACCAGATCATGCATTCTGATTGATCGATTGAGCCTATCCTCAACTAAGACTTGCAAAATGCAAACCAAAAATAGAGAAACTTATTTGCTCCAAGAGGCAAGGATCCCACTTACTGTGGCAACAGCAGCATGTGTAATATGAATTACATCAATAACAGCAGCAACGGTCCCATCTGTGTTTCAAAATATCAATGATCATCAAAATCTATAATTGCTTTACAGCAATAATACATAATTAGTAAAAATCTACTCTTATTATATCGATATATTACCTCTGTCTAATACAGGAAGGTGTAAGAACTTCCCATCATGCATCGTGTGCAGTGCATCAACGATTGGCGTATCAACAGTAGCACATTCTGGATTTGGGGTCATGACCTAATAATCAAATCAAGAGAGAGCGTTTGAGAAGTTAATATTTTCATATAAGTAAATTAAGAAGTGGTCCATGGCAAAACAAAAATGTTCACTGGCCACACATAGGCCAATTTGTTAAACACTGAAAAATGAAATTAAAATTGTTCTCAAATTGTAGAAAAAAATACCTTTTCCACAAGAGTAGATTCCGGAGGAAGTTTTTGTGCAATCACCCGCATTAATACATCCTTTGAACTAATAAACAATACATCAACACATCAATATCTAGAGATATAAATTGGACTGTTTCATCTCATCTCATGTCTCAATTAGTGTCTCTAATGAATTCATGGTACAATATTGTCTCGTTTTATTTAAATAATATCTCATCTCATCTCATTTAAATTGTAACTTTAATGGACCTAACTTTATACATATATTGTATCATTTTCTTATTGAACTTACATTATAAATAATTATGTATCATATTCTTTATTATTTTGTATTTTTACTTGTTTTATTTAAACACATTAGGGACAAATGAGATATCTCAATTAGTACGGTCCTATTACAATCTTATCTTTTAAAAATTAAGTGAAACAAAATGAAATAAGCTTTGAAAATTAATGGATTATACCATTAATCTCATTAAAATCTCATCTCAAGTTACACCTCTATCAATATCTATAAATTCTTCAAGAAATTGTTATTAAAAAGGAACTGCAATTTCTTTGAAAAAAGACTAACGTAAGAATTCCTCGAGGTTTATTATCAACCGTCACGATTGCCGAGCTTGATTTCAACTCAAGCATCTTCTTTGTTGCGCCTAAAACTGTTTCTGTTGGCGAAACTGTCACAACCCTGAAAGATTCAACTCTCTACTTAACAAAAAAAAATTACAATTTATTGACATATACATAGATGGTACAAAGACACAAATACAAAATATTACCTACTTTGTATTCTCTGGAATTATTGTGGACAAAGATGGCCTGAACATCCGCTCGCGAAGTGTCTCAATAAATGTATTAGGACCTGCATACATAGAAATAAGAATGCAATTTAACTCTATATTATGAGAAATCACTACTTGATGGTTTAAAACTATACAAAAATGATGAGAAAACGACAAAATGGATAAAATTTAGAGCAAAAATTAGAATGCTACTCTTCTTAAAGACAGAAAATACTCTAACCAGAAGTAGAGGATCCCCAATTCTTTTCAACACCTTCGACAGCGGCTGCGATGGCCTTTCCTTTTTCAGCTGCCCTTTCCATGCGAGCAATCGCATCATATAAACACTTTGTTATATCAAGTAAAGCAATGACCTCACCATTATCCACAACAGGTAAATGTCTGAATTTTCCTGTAGAAATAAAAATTACAAACATATTAAAAGTGCAAGATAGAAGATAGAGAACAGTTCATTGTGACAAGAAAGTAGATGCAATCTCTAAATTTCGACCAACCTTGTACCATCTTCTGTAAGGCTTCCACAGCAAGAGTGTCTGAAAGGACAAAAATTGGGTTTCTTGTCATGACTTTGGAAACAGGAGTCTCCTCAAGATTAAGCTCACGAGCTATAACTCTTGTTGCTATATCCTTCAATGCATAAAGGAATGGATGCATAAAACAAACGGTAGGATTTAGAATTCATATTATTCTTACACAAAATTTAAAAATCAATAGCATAGCATCAAGGGTACCATTTGTGTTTTCCAGCAATGGGCTACATTCAATTCATACCTTGTCAGTAAGAATTCCACAAAGAAGGGCATTGGAATCAGTTAGCAACAGAGCATCAACTCGACGAGCAGCCATTCGACGGCAAGCCTCATAAATTGTAGTACTATCTGGCACCGTCAAAGCTTTCGATAAACGCAATCTTTTTACTGTGCGCTCTCCAGTTAGACCCCTGCTCCAAATACAAGGCAAAGAAGGAGATATTCTTTACACTTGATCTATCATATTGTGACTGCATACTGATTATCTATTTCCTTTAATGATGTCGCACTCGCTAATGATACGGAAGTCTCACTCACCAATATTGTTTACAAATGGATTCGTTCTGTCCAATTTCCCCAACCAAGCAGTTTTGTAGAAAGTTATTTGCTATTAGAGCCTTAAAAAAAATTGAGGACTTCCAAGATCACGTTTATTACTCAATATCAAAATTCAACCTTGCATCAATCCTCGTTGCATAAGTAGTCATGCGTCAAAGCAACGAGAACTAAAAATGACAATAAAAAAAGCCATAAACAAAAAATAAAAAGTGGATATCGACATAAAAGATTGAAAACATACATGGACCTAGAAGGCTGAAGAGATCTAAGAGCAGGATCGGGAACTCCATTCTCTGAGGATTTCTTCTTTCCCTGGGACGGTGAGTTCGTCAAAGACAGACTTCTACGAGAGGAGTTGGCTGAACCGGCCATACTTTCCGGTAATTGCAACTATATCTTATACCTTCAGATCCAAAAACAAAAAAAAAACATTTATCAATACCTCTCGCATACATCAATAATTTAGAAATAAAAACAAAAAAGGTGGTGGAAGCTGCATCTGTTGTCATAGAAAAACAATGAAAATGAAAGTTCATGTTTTCGTGAACAAAAATAATAGGTTGCAATCCTACCTTTGTCTTTCTGAATATAGATTCCTTATATTAGCTTTAGAGGCTCTGCTAATGCTGATTTTTAATTCTTTATAGTTTTTTATTAACCAATTTGTAATTGTCTTATTTCAACCTTCCTCAAGTTTTCTCAGCAATCAAATCAAGAATAACACGAATAGCTATAAAAAAAAAGAGGGAATAATATGACGAATACGTTTCGATAGACTCACCAAATGCAATATATTATATTCTCTTTCTTCTCCTCCGAAACAATAGCTGCTCCTGTTTTAGAGAGAGAAAATCCAATCATACAACATAAGTGACAAATCAAAGCTCAACCAAAACCCAGAGAAACGAGAATCCCTCCGTTGAGATTCTCCAACTAGGGAGGGCAAGTCAACTCTGGATAGGATGGTGAATGAAAAATCGGTTGGAAGGTCTGAGAATTTTCCCGAGAAGAGGCAAGACAACGGCGGTCGGTTATTCAATCGGAAAAATGGATTTTCCGGGGAAATACACCGACCGGTACGAAAGAAAAGAGTGAGAGAGAGAAATGAGAAACCCTAGGAAATGGGAGGGATGAGGAAATTCAACCATATTGAGAGAGAGCAACCAATGAGAGACGTGCACGTCTTCGATCATCTAACAGAAAATAGCTCCAATTTTACGGGTGCCATTCAAATTTTTTTTTTTTTCTTAATTATGTTATTGGGCTAGACTGGCTAGTATTACGGGCGCCATTTCATTATGCGCCATTGTGAGGTCTCCAATTTTCGGTTAAAAGAATAATACTTGTTTAAAAAATGACACGATCCAATACCTAGTGTCACAATTTTTTTGACAATCTCAACTTCTATGGCTATGATTAATTTAAATTAAATCTATTTGAGTTTTGTGAATAATTTTATTTAGCTATGTTTAAAATAAAATAGATAATATTAACTAAATATCTTTAAAATTTTAAATGTAATACTTAATAATTATAATACATTATTATAAAAAAAAAATTGCAACACAAAGCACTGATCGGCTTGTTCAAATACGGAATAAAGTTTTTCTTTTTTATTGTATTGAAAGTTTATATTTTTTAAGTTATAATTTATTTAAAAAATATCTAACAACTTAAAAGAAATATGTATCAGGTATTTCAATTCTAACATCTTTTAATATTTTAAATTTTTGGTTTACTTTATATAATTATTGAATATATAATAAACCATCTAAAAGTTACTAAATTTTTGTATAATATACCATTCATAACCTTTTTCTAACGTTAAATCCATTGAACTCTTTATGTTGAAGCTATCATTCTCTCACGTCTAGTTCACTTGTTTAAAAAAAAAAACCATGTTCACGTGAAGTAAAACGAGCAAATATGGAGAGATACTAAACCCTTCGAAGAAGGGATTCTGGCTGAATTCAGATTCATTGCTATAATCAAAAGTAATAGATCATTAAATTAAAGTAGACATTTTTGTTCAATAAACAATGTATAAATAGAGCAACTAACTATAAATCCGGTTGATATGAGACTGTTGAGTCACAAGTTACAACCTTATAGAGCATTTTAATAAAAAACTAAATTAGATCGAAGCATATTAAGGTAGTAACGTTGGATTGGGCACCAATTTTAATTGGGTTGATGTTATATTCACACTCCTATCACCATGTCTTCTGTTCCAGCTACCAGGAAACAATCGTCATGTTGAATTTGGAAGCTTCACCACCAATGGCAAGGCCATTCTCATCCACACACTTGTTTTCTTTGTCATCTTCACCATTCTCATTTTGGCTGTTGGCATCCATATCTATACTGGCTGACTTTTTCATATTACAGATATCTTGTTAAAATATTTAATTTTAAGAAATTTTTGGGATATATAATTATTCAAATTCATTTTTATTTTTATTTAATTTTTTACATTCTTTTTTACCCGATTGAAGATCTTGGATGTATGTTTGTTTGAATGGAATGCAATAGAATCAAAATTTATTTTTTCTAATTATACGTTTAATTGAGTTGAAAAGTATGAATTGAATAAAATCAATTCATAAAAGAGAAAAAATAATAAATCTTTCTCTCGTTAAAGAATCATGATTTCATTCACATCTTAATTTTTTTTTTCAATTTTCCCCCGACCCCAAATATAACCCGAAACCTTAAATCCCACACAAATCTCAAAACCTTAAACCTTAAACCCTAAAACCTATTTAAAAAATAAAAATAATTTTAACCTTAAACTTTAACTCACAAATATAAACTTAAATCCCAAATCTCAAAACCTTATTTAGAAAAATAATAAATTTAACCCTAAATCTTAACCTACAAATATAACATTAAATCCTAAATCCCAAATCCTTAAATCATATTTAGAAAAATAATAATTTTAACCATAGATCTTAACCCACAAATATAACCATAAACCCTAAACCCTATTTAAAAAATAATAATTTAACCCTAAACCTTAACCCACAAACATAACCCTAAATCTTAAATCCCAAATCTCAAAACACAAAACCCTATTTAAAAAAATAATAATTTTAATCCTAAACCTTAACCCATTAATATAACCACAAATTCTAAACTCAATTTAAAAAAAATAATAGTTTTAATCCTAAACCTTAACCCATTAATATAGTCACAAACCCAAAACTCAATTTAAAAAAATAATAGTTTTAATCCTAAACCTTAAATCTCAAATCCCTAAATCATAAACTCTAAACCATATTTAGAAAAATAATAATTTTAATAATATATTTTATTTTTAAGTAATAATTATTTAAAAATAATAATTTTAATAATATATTTTATCTAACAAAAAAATAATAATTAAATTATATTATTTAAACTTTAATGAATATACGTGTATTAAGGTAATATACAGTTTTTTTCATTTCATTTCAGTTGTAAACCAAATACCGTAATATTTATTCATTCTTTGATTTTAGTGGTCAAATCAAACAAAAAAATTTCGTTTACATTTCATTCTCATTCTGATTTCATTATGTGAATCAAACGCCACCTAAAATTTATCGTACGTGTACAATGTAAATCTTCTTAATATTACTCTATTTTTGTTTTGTTTGCCGAGATTGTCTACGACATTGATTTGTTGTGATTGATAAATTCATACCCTTAACCATGAACATTATTAATAATGGGTAATCATATTGTTGAAATAATTTTTGATATTGTATTAATTAAAATATACGAAAGTTTATTTTATTCATGATTTTTGAAATTTTTTAATTACAAGTACAATTAATTAAAAGAGATGAATAGATAATTAATCAAATCATGTTAAATTAAAATTTCATAAACGATTAGAAATACAATTGTATGTAAATAAAATAATACAAAAATTTGACACACAATATTCTTAATTGGAAATAACTATGTCATAACAATGACCTAAGAATAAACTATTGATTTAATGAATCACATAACTATCAACTATGAAAATAAGGTTTAATTAGAAAGACAAGACTTAAACCGCTCTCCAAGATAATGTCCCCAAATAATCTACTAATAAGTTGATGCTTTTTTTCATAGTCTCCATAAGAAATGTGTTTAGATCTAAATTAACGTTTTGATAAACTCAAGTCACACTAATAATCAAACTTGTTCAATTAGCAATTAAAATGTTAGCACAATAACACAAGTGTAAAGTATGTCCTATAATAGATTTAATAATGAATAATTCTAACTAAAAAATTCAAGAATATATTAGTTAATTTTAAATTATCTAACAATCTTAGAATAAACAAATTAAGCACGTGTTCAATAAATATATTTTTTTAAGTTAAATAATTAAATTAAATAATTATGATATTACACACATAATTATTTAATCCAAGCATTCAAGAACATAATAAAAAATAATTTATATGAACATATAATTAAATATTATAAATCAAATAAGTTTATTAATCAATTAAATACAACAACTAATGTTTGAAAGATTAATTAAAGAAAGAAACATAAATAAATATAATCTTATTTTTACAAAATATTAAGAGAGAGCCCAAAAACATTAGAAAATTATGCATCTTGTTGAAGATAACAAGAGTTATTAGATTGTTTAAATAGAAAATATTGAAGTCCTACCCTTTTCGATCGATCAAGTTAATAATTAATAAAAACATGAGATTAGGTAGAGCGGATACGATCAATTCTCGATCAATCTAATCATTCGATCGATCTACCCCAATTTTATATTCAATTTAAGAGAATTTAGATTGTACATTATCGATACTAAATTAATTGAGCATTGTATGTATTAAATGTTCATATGTGTTTAATATGAAATCTAACGTGTTTATGAACAAGAGTATATCTAAGTCATGTTTCTTTGAAGCTGAAAAGTTTCTTTAACTTGATAATAATATTAAAAATACGTCTATAAATTAAATTACATTTAAACGTTTTGTTCATAAATATCATTAATATTCACATATAATTTAAAATCTTAATTATATATTATCGTCTTACCATTAAATAAAGTTATCATTAATAAATTATTTTTATAATAATAATAAAATGTACTTTAATAATATATCTATAATTGATGTATAATATATGTGTACATATTTAAAAACTAAAATCCTATTCTCCCTGACTAATTTAATCATGTACATTTAATCATGTACACATGTTGTTTAGTGGCTTCAAATTAAATCATCAAGCAATATGTTTCTCTATTTCTCTCCGTTACAAATTTACAATGCTTACATGTGTTTATTTGAAAGTTAGTTTTAATATTTCAAAAAAATAAAATGGTTTCAAGTGTTTTGTTTGAAATGATACGATTTGGTCAAAGGGAATTTTTAAAATATTAATAATTTCTTTAAAAACATTAATAATATTTTTCAAAATTTTGTTGATAAATATTTGTAGAAGAAACTTTGATTTAAGATCTTCTTGTCAAAAATAAAAGACGATTACAAACTAGCACTAGCTAAGAAAAAGCCGAAACTGAACATTTTAGTTGGTATAAATCAGGTGGGAATCTAATCCTTAAACTTAAACACTGATAAATAATTAATAATATAAATTTCACTTAAAAATCATAAATAAATAAATAAATTAAATATTAAAATTAAAAGTTAACAATTAAATTTTTTATCAATGAAAATGTGTTTTTTTACAATTTTATTGGATTTTATTTGAAAAATATTAAACTTTAGGTGCAAAATTTAAACTTAAAATATGATTTTAAAAAAGAAGTTGAGAACTTTCATGAAAATAAAAAAAAAATTATAAGTAAAATTGTATTTTTAATGAAGTAAAGAGTACCAAGCGTTTATGGATGGTATTTTAATTATTGATAATTGAAACTATAGATATCTATAAAAATCTAACAGATTTTTTTTAAAACAATCGTAATAGATAAGACGTAAGATGTGGATGATTATTACAATAACGAAACTATAATTAACTTAAATTAAACATATATTAATATTCTTTTGTTACATACGTATATTTATATAAAAAATATAATTTTAATAATAAAACATATAATAATTTGAATAATAGGTTAAATTTTATTTATTATTATTTTTATATTTTTTGTTTTATTTAAAAATATATATTAAATAATTAAAAGATAAAAATTAGTGTTAATGCATTAAATAATGAAATAGAGTAATGATTATGTTTACATTTCATTTTTTTAAATTAATTATATTTTTAAATAAATATTAAAAAAATAAAAAATTTAGTTAAACTATTAAAAAATTGTTATATTTTTATATTTTCGTAATGATAATTATTATTCAAATATATCTAAAATTATTATAAATAATTATGATAGTAGTATAATCTTCACATCTGTTACCGCATCCCTTCCTACACGTGCACCTAATCACTGTATAAATTCACCTCAGTATACAATATTCCTACATTTTTGCATTTGCACAAATTTCCCACTTAGGAATTAATGGAAGCATACGATAAGAGGTTGGGTACTTACATGTTATTTATTGTTATTTTTTATATCGCTTTTAAAATAATTTATTTTAATATTTAAATTTAAATATTGATATCTATTTTAATTATTTTAAATTATGTTTGCTTTTTTTTTATTTGGTTAAAACTTGGTAACATGTATTTTACATGTCGAATTAATCAAATACATTTGTAAAAATTTAAGAAATATAAAAAGCTAATAACAAAAAATAATAATTTAATAGCTAAAAAAATACTAATAATTAAATTGAGATATTAAAACAAAATATTTTAATAATATAAGATATGAAAAATATCAATATATTAACTAAGATATCGAAAATCATATAACAATAACTAAAAGAATTTAAATTTATTTTTCATTTTTATGTTGATATATTACTGTTATCATTAATAATGGGAGTTCAAAAAATTTAATAAAAAAACATAAAATTTTAAATAAAAAGGTCAATACGAAACATGATAGGACTTAGTTGATCAAATTATTATAATATTAAAAATGTGATTAATTAAAATTGAATATATATTAATATTATTTTTATAAATATATAATTATATAAAAAAATATAATTTTAATAATAAAAATACACAATTAATTGAGTAAGAATTATGTTAATATTTAATTTTATTTTAACTAAATATATTTTTAAATAAATATTAAAAAATAAAAAATACGTAAAAGGATTATCTTTTCATAATTAACAATTATTATTTAAATATATTTAAATTTATCATAAATAATTGTAATTATTAGTATAATTGTTTATATCCACTCTCATTTCTTTTTATATGCATATCCTAATTATCGTATAGAACCGATTGACTCACTATATAAATAATTTATTTTAATATTTTAATTTAAGTATTAGTTTCTATTTTAATTATTTATTTTTTAAAAATTAATAATATATATTTTATAGGTGAAATTAAACAAAACTATTTATGAAAATTTAAGAAAAAGAAAAAATTAATAGTAAAAAATCATAATTTAATAATTAAAATAAATATCAATAATTAAATTAAAATATTAAAACAGATCATTTTAATAACACAAAACATGAAAAATATTAATATATTAATTAAGATATCGAACATTATATAAAAATAGCTAAAATATTTTGAATTTATTATTCATTTTTTATGTTAATATATTACTATTATCATTAATAATACAAGTTTAACAAATTTAGGAAAGAAATCAATACTATAAATTTTTTATAACTTAAAAAATATAATGTAATCTTTTATTAAATTACCCTTTATTTAATTTGTCATTTAGAACGCAAGTGATCAATTTTTGATAAAAAGATAAAATATTATTCAAAATAAATAATTAAAGTAGCGATATTTAAATTAAAATCTAAAATAAATTTTTTTATTAACATAATACATAAAAATAAAAAAAAACTAATTCATTAACTAATGCTCAGATGGCAACATCCAATTCATGTAAGAAATAATAGGTATTTGATATATCACCGACTTACATTACAAATTTATAATAAATACAATAAACTTTTCTATTTGATTTATTAGCCTACCTGCATAAACAAGTCGGTCAACTAGTCAACGTTATCCTGTGAAGAAGATCAGAGCCGTTGAAAATAAGAACACATCGTGTACACAAACTTGTCATTTATATTAAATGGCATTGACTTAATTCTTGACTAATCAATAATTTTTAGAACCTTTCATATACCAGTAGGAAAAAGAAGAAAAAAAAAAAAGAAGAAGCGTCCATATCAATTGAGTTTGTCCAATAGTACTGATACCACTTAATTACCACAAGCATTCATATCTCAGAGATTGTCATCCAGAGCCACTTCTCTTTCTCACAACTCCCTTATCCACATAGTAGAGATCATAGAGTTGCATGGTAAAAGAGATCATATAAGAAGAAGAAGAAGAAGAAGAAGAAGAAGAAGAAGAGTAATTAAGTAGTGTGGAGATTAAGCAGGTAAAAAAAGTAATTAATGGCAGATTGGGGTCCTGTAGTAATAGCAATGGTGCTATTTGTGTTGTTGAGTCCAGGGCTGTTGTTTCAGATTCCGGTTGGAAAGGGAAGGCTACTTGAATTTGCCAACATGCAGACTAGTCCTGCTTCTATCTTGGTTCATTCCATCCTTTACTTTTGCCTCATCATTCTCTTCCTTATTGTCATTCAGGTTCACATCTATACTGACTAGCATCTATGAAACGTGATTTATATTATCTTATTTAATAAATAAAAATTAAATTATTTTTATTTTATATATATATATATATATATTTTTTTTCCTCCATTTTTTTTATATTTATGTGCTTTAATTTGACGAAGTAAAAACCTTTATCTGCATATATGGATGCTTTTAATTTTTCAGACGAATGCTACTATTTTTTATATTTAAGTTGAATCTGTTAGTTATCATGTATTCTCCGTACAAACAATTCATTTCATTATTGCAATTAAAACAGTTGATATTCACCCAAAGTACAAGAAAAATGAAATCTAATTAGTATTTGATACAAATTCCC
The DNA here is from genome assembly GCA_033030585.1 of Hippophae rhamnoides. Classification (NCBI taxonomy): domain Eukaryota; kingdom Viridiplantae; phylum Streptophyta; class Magnoliopsida; order Rosales; family Elaeagnaceae; genus Hippophae; species Hippophae rhamnoides. Next base: position 45,392,456 of record CM065433.1, read on the forward strand.
ATCACTTATTGTTAGGATAAAAAATAAAATCCACTTCACCTAATTATCCTTTTGTGGATAAGATTAATTTAAAAAATCATATGCCTCAGTACGGTGAGTAAAGTAAATAGAATGATCTTCAATCAGCCTAACAGTAGGTAACGGTGCATGTTTAAGTTCTCAATGATAATTCGTACGTATAATTGGACTGCACCAACAACAAGCCTAAATAGCCTATATTTTAGACTTAATATTTATTTTTCTCAAATTAACAATATTTTTTTTCAAAATTCATAATATTAAATTAAACTACTTAATAAATACATTAAAATATATTTATCTTAAAATTTTAATAAAATAAGATTAAAATAATATCTCACCACTTTTTTCAAAGATCGTCAATATTAACTTCAACATAACTCCAAGCATCTATAGACGATTTCATTAGAGATAATTTAACACATTACATAGAAATATATAGATAAATATAACTCATAAATATTATTACCTATTGGTTTTAATGCATGTTTTTAGTCGATTTCAAATAGGTTTTTTTTTTAAATAAATTCAAAATTTTAAGAGAAAAATACATAAAATAATAATTTGTTATTAGATGGGTGCTAAAAATGATTTTTAAAATATAAAAATTAAATTAAATTTGAAATGAAAATTTTTTAAAAATGATAAATTTAACTTATTACATCAAAACATATAAATGATGTCATATGTTTCTCTCACGTGAACACTTTGTTAATTATATGGAAGATAGATGTAACATATTCTATCTAATATATTAATAGATGCGAATCAATAAATATAAAAAACTTTAAGAAATTATTATCAAAGGAAAATTGGTTTCATTAGATGCAAAATCATCACTTTTTTAGAACATTTAGTCGAATGGATATAGTTATACATAGAAAATATTGGCACAAAAAATAATAAAAGAAAGAAGCATGTATTACAGAAAAAGTGCAATTAAAAAATATATTTATTTTCTGTTTGATTCTTAAGATTAAAAAAATTAAGTGGATTTATATAATGATTACTTCGAAGAGATAGAACTTGAGGTGAAGTAAGTGGGATTGTACAGTGTTGTGACTTTTTTCTCAGTATTTTTATAAGGTTCAGTCCAAAAACTTTCTCTTAGGATTAGCAGAAATAGAGAAATACTATTATCATGGTTGCTTAAGATTCTCTCTTCTCAACTACTAACTCCATTTTATGAAGTCCTAATTTTCTCTCCATCTTCCTCTGCGCACTTTTTAGACCGTTCGTTTTCGACTTCAAATTTTCGAACGGAGAAGGAAAAATGAAATATATTGAAACAATATAGAAACATCAAAGAACAAAATCGTAAACCTACGTATCAAAATGAAGGCATTTCGCGATTTCAGAAAATAATCGGCTCTTATATTTATTCAGCTACTATTTCAAGTTATTCTCACGTAGTCAGTAGCGCTTGGTCCAGAATTGTGACGGAGTAATATGGGCTTCGTTTTCGACCCAATTCAACAAGTTCGAAGGAGCCCAGGATTTTGCTTTTGTAAATGTTATTTCATATGACGCACTTGTAAGAGACAAACATATAAGTAATTGTAGTAGCTAGGTTATCTGATGCGTGTTGTATCGCTGATCGTATCATATTTATTATTAATATCATTTTGATGTCTTTGGATATAACTCTTTAAAAATGTGGTATATATATTTCAAGTAAAAAAAAAAAATAGGCAGTATTTAAGCCCAGAAGAAGATATCATATAAATAATAAAAACTAATATTATTTATTTTTAATTGAAAAATAATATTTTATATGTTTTATTTGAATATAAATACATTTAAATTATTAATATTAACTTTCGGGCTCCAAAAACTAATTTTATACATATCGTAATTAATTTTTTTTTCTTTTATCAAAAAGTAAAAAATAACACGTACTCTTCCTCTTACCTCTAGAGATCCGGCCCTAGAAAGAGACAAGCATAAACAAAAGGGAATATGATATGAGATTACTTTAAGGTTGCTTTAAATTTTTGACTTCTTTCGGAAATAGTTTTTTACGTGTGTTTAATTAAAAATACAAAGAATGCTGGAGTTCTACTAATAAATAACGCTAATATATTAAATCATACTATAATTTTAAATAAATTTAAATTATGGATATTATTTTTAAATATATATTTAAATAAATTTTATTATATATATATATATATTTTATTTTAAAACATAAATTAATTAAAAGGTCAAAAATAAAAAGTAACATAGAAATAAACAAAATACATTCCTTTTTAAATTGGCCGACATTCTTCCTTTAATATAGCACCAGCAGCAATCAGATGAAAAAGTTTTGACAAAAAAAAAAAAGGTAACAATTGCAGTATGAGCTTATTTGTCCATGTCACAACCACGTGATTTTGTACTATATCTTTGACCGAACATATTCTCCCGTGACTTATATTACTTTGTTTCTTAGAAAATTCTCAGTCATTTTAAAATGGACATGTGTGACCTCATCAACTCCTCGTTTTAGTAGGTTACTGCTCATTGCTTCTATAATATTACAAAATTTTAAGAATTATTATTATATATATAATATAATATTAAAAATCATTTAAAAATAAGTTATAATTTATATAGAATTATGTGTATAAGAAAGGGTATATACCGGTCCAGTCCGATTCGGTTTTGAAAAAAAAAAACAGATTGAACTTTTTGAAACGATTTTAATTAATATAAATCGAATCGGATCGTTTGATTTATAAAACCGTTCGATTCGATCCAGTTTTTAAATTGGTTCTGTTTTGTACACCTTTAATGAAAAATAATATAAGATTTTTAATATATTATTAAACCGATTCAGTCTTATTCGACCAATTTCAAAATTAATATAAACCGTATCGGACCGTTTAAAAAACAATCTTAATTAATACAAATAAGTCTGGACCGTTTGCTTTATAAAACTGTTTGATCCGGTTCGGTTTTTTGATTTGGTCCGATCCGAACGGTTTATATACACCCCTATGTATAAGTAAACTCTTTAAAAAAGAAAAAAAAATAAAGTATATCTTTGTGTCACCTTTAAACTCCAAATAAGAATAATTCTTCAAATTAAATTAGAAGATGAATAAATCTATTTAACAAATAACACACTACCATTAGAAGAATAATAAAAAAATAAGAAATTTTCACTTACATTCTTCGAGAGTTTTAGAAGGTTTAAAGTATAAATTTTCAATTTTTTCTCCCTTTTCGTGAATTAGGACTAGATCTTCATAGATAATATAATTGGGATTTAAAAAAATATTTGATTGTTATATAATCTAGTAATAAGTAGCTTCATGAAGTTTGACATAATTATTTTATTGCAAAAATTTAAAGTTTTTGTGTCTTCGGGTTAATAAAAAATATTAACATGAGTTTTGAACTCAAAATTTATAATAAATTAGATATATCAAAAAATCATTGAAATCTAGGATCGTTAAAATATCCCTATGTTAAATTTGCTATGAGTTTTTGAACTTTACGTTCAAAACTAGCTATCAATTTCAGAATAAGAATCTTTCCTCTAAAGTATTACGTATCTTTTTTATTATTATTTGAGTAATTATTTTATGTGTAAAAGTGACTTAATAAGGATGATTTTGGATTTTAAATCACTGAAAAATATGTAATACGTGAATTTTTACAAACAATTATGTTATGTTTGTTTCATCCCTATTTAGTGAATTTTAGGCATCATAATAAATTTTAATTTATTTTTAATCAAGAGGTGTCGTTATCATAATTTGTGCCAAAAAAAATTGGCAATTGTTAATTAAATCCAAATTTTTCGACTACTGAAAGTTATTTGAAAGTTTATCAATATACTTCAAATTGAATATAATTTATGCATGAGAATCAATTTTTAAAAAGAGTTTGTAATGGGTTTTATAAAAATCCTTGAACATGACATATATTGCATAATGTGAATAAGACTTATATTTAGATAAAATAAAATTATATTTCCAACTATACTTCAAAAGTGAATTGAGGAGATGTATAAACAGTTTATACGTGGTTAATCTTAAACTATAGGAATATGATTCCTAAGATGAGTAAAATGCTAAAGATTAATAAGAAGAAGAAAAAAAAAAGAGAATGATATGTTAAAACCTAATTAGCATGGCTATTTTATTTTAGACTTTTTCATGTGGAAGACTTGAATTTGTCTGTTGGTTTTGAATAGGCTAAAAACCCTTCATAGCCACTTGATAAGTAAGCTTGAACTTAATTTTTTTACAAGGTAAATAGACTGACCTACTTGAAATATTAAATATTTATTGATGTTTGCTTTTGTGATTGTATGTATTAGTTGCCATAAGAATATAAATGTGTTATTTTATGGTTGGATGAGAAATAGGATTTTATAAATCATGATCTATATTGCAAGCTTCTCTAATGTTATTTGGAGCACATTTGCATTATTCATGATGTCATTGCAAATATGTTTTTGTTAAGAGTTCTCATTTGCACAAAGTTTTTAAAATGAAACAAGTTTTGAAGCAAGCTCATATTTTGATAGGATGCTTGAATCATTTATATGTAAGTTTATTGTCTTAATAAGAATGAATGATATATAAGACACATTTAAATATATCTTTTATACGTATTAGTCATCGACGAATAGTTCATATAAAATTTTACTATGATAAATTTAAAAGATTATTCATGATGCTATTAAAGAAAATAAAGCTTGAAAAAGTGTTTTTAAGATATGAAGATGCATAGTAAGCACTACTTCAAAAACATAAGCATGTCATATGCATTTGTTTCTATCCAAAATATATTTTGTATAGTGTTTGTTTAATGTTTCAAGTAAGGCGAGTGTGATTACTAAGTATTATCACTCACTTAAATTTTATTCACTACTTTTAGGGAATTCCATGAGAAAGATTTGACAATATTGTTGAAAAATTGTTGGTCCCTAGTCAATTTTTAGGCCTAAGAATTTTTTTAACATTTATTGTAGTATTAAATTTTATAAATTTTAATCATAAAATTATTGACGTTTTAAATTAACATATTTTTATTGTAAAACATTTTTAACAAAATTATTTTACATAAATTACCCTTTTTATTTATAAAATTAATTATATATAATTTTATTGAAAATACACTTTTTATACAGAAAGAAGTTTAAATATTCAACTCCATATATATAGATTGAAAAAATTCCACTTGAATACTTTATTTAATAATATGATTCTTTAATATAATAACATCAAAAATTTTGTCTCACAAATTAGGCAAGTGGAATTGTGTTTATACACAACTCTTTAATTAGACTTTTAAATTAAAAAACTTGTATTTTATATCGAATTTAAATTTTTTTGTGTGATGTTTTTTTTTTGTGTGATCATGCATGTGACACCAATGATCCATACATACATGAGAAAAAGTTGTTAGTAATTTAACAATGTGTCATAAAAAGTAGTTAGAAAATTCAGGAAAGTGGCATAAAAAGTAGTTAGAAAATTCAGGAAAGTGGCATAAAAATTGGTTAGAAAATTCTGGAAAGTGACATAAAAATTGGAAAGAAAAAAAAATAAAAAAATTATTTATTTGTTATTATTTTATGAGTAAAATAATTTTATACCATTAAATTTTAAGAGGTATTATAAATATATTATAGAATTTTTATATTAGAGAATTTTTAATTTATTATAAATATATTATTAATGATTAATTTTAATACGAGTTAACGATCATACGAACCCAATTTTGAAATCACCAATCCTAACAATGATACCAATCAAAATTAACAAAATATATGTTGTGTATTCAAAGTTGTAATCACATATTTGTCATCAAAATCTTGAAAACTTTGAAAAGAAGAATCTTAATCTGTATTCCCGCTAAACCCAAATCTAGAAAACAATTCATCAAACTAATAACCCTATTTTCTTATTAATATAAAAAATTTCATTATTAATGAACTTAACAAAAAGAGAACTTAGAGCGTAATAAAATCTTAAAACACATAATTGGATTGTTGGTTAAAATCATCGGTATTATTATTTGAATCCATAAATTTCTTCCTTGTTTTCCTCTGTTTCTATTGAAGGAACAAGAACAATGTATTACTATATAGACCTATTTAGTCTCTCATTTATAGTTTTTTGCAACCCATGGAATATTCTATTAATTTAATTTCTCTCTTTTCTTATCGAGTAGATATTTATATGGATTCAATACTATTAATATCCTTAAATTTAATGTTGTTAATTTTTATATCTATATTATATTAATATTCTTATAATTTTGATATTAAATTAAGAGTTAATTATTTAACGTTAATTGTTAATTTCTATAATTTAAGTATATTATTAAAAAAATAATTTTTCTTATCATAATATTTTGTTATTTTTATCTTTATTTTTTTGTTTATCAATATAATAAATTGATATAAACAAATATTTAAATATTCAATATCTTTAATCTATTTAAAAATTATAATTATTATATCTGAATTAATGTGTTAATCATTAACTTTCTTTCATTAAAATTCTCTTGTTATACTCGATATGTCTAAACTTTACTTAAATCTTAATATCATCTTGATATCGATAAACTTTTTATAATTAGTGTCCAATTTTAATTTAGTAGAAAAGAGTCATCGAGTGAACTTCAAAGAAAAAAGATATTTTGGGTTTTTAAATTAACATGAAAATATGTGATTGGTTTTTAATCCTTTTAGCCTCCCGCTTATGCAACATTTACTACTTATTCACATTCACGTACTTTATTTTAGTATGGTGGTCAAAGGAGTTGTTTGTAAGAAAAATGTGGCTCATCTACGGATGGCTTCAAAAATAGAAAATCCTCTCATTTTGATCCTCAGTGGGGCTCTTGAGTACCAGCGAGTTTCCAATCATTTGTCCAATTTTCATACGCTATTGCAGTAGGTTGTGATTACTGTTCCCTACTTTACCGTCTTTTGTATTCTTTTTTATTTTTGATTTTCTGTTTGATAGTAAACTAGCAGATATTTCAATTTTCTCCATTTTATTAGAGAATAAGTCTCATGGTTATGACTTCTTATTTAGGAAATGGACCATTTAAAGATGGCTGTCCAAAGCCTTTGGGTTGCACTGTAAGTCCTTTCAGCTAACAAAAGATATTGTAATAGATTAATTAATTTTGAACTTGGAAGGCTCTTGAAGTATTCATCTACTTTTTTTTTTCCTAAGATCTTATTAAGAGGTGCTGATAGGAAGGAATTGAAAAAAGTGAATCATGTGATTAAATATGGAGTTTTTGCAGCTTATTACTTAGGTTTAGAGACATCTTTTCTTGCCAACGAAAGAGCATCTTTGCCAGAGTTCTCAATTTCTGATGCAGATTTGGGAAAATGGTGGCTTGCTTTCAATATGCATCAATTGTTGTTCTTTCTGTGTACCTTCCGCCTTCAAAATTGGATTTCAATAATGTGAAACACAAATGGATACAAAAAGAAATAGATGAGGTGCATTAGAACTTTAAAATATCAAAAAATTGATTATAGTTATCACTGTTTATAAATGATTAATATGCTATTACTGCAAACCCTAGAAAATGTTTTTGTAATGTTTTCTTACCATCATCAACTTTGGAACACGTTAATTAACTAAGTATTAAAATTTTGTTATATTTTAGTATATAAACTCTTAAATATAATTATATTTTTAATTTTAATATAATGTGACTTTAATATTATAATTAATAAATTTATTTTAATTTATATTGAAAAATATGATTAATTGAGATATATCTGATCGTGGTTTAAGTGTAACCGAAACAATATACATACTATTTAGTCAGTATTATAAAAGACCGAGACTAAATAATATGTCTATAATCTTTATTTTTTATAAAACTTTGACTAAATAATATGTCTATAACATCAATTTTTTATAAAATCATGACCAAACGTATATCTATGATCTCAATTAAAAAAATGAAACTATATGTAAGAATTTATAGTTTCTCCCGCTTAGACCTCAGTTTTAATAACTATGATCATATATATATACGATTACAGTTAAAAATTGAGATTAAATGTTAATCTTGTTGTAGTATATATACATATTGTGATGTTTATTGAGATACTAATTGTACCCATCATAGGTCTACAACTTATTTTTGTATAATCTTATGTAATTCTCTTGTTTTTTGAAAGAGTAAGAAGCAAAATATTATTTCAATATCTTACTCAAAATTAGAGTATTGTGTTATAACATCCATTACTTGGTGATATGAGTATTTCTATTCTTTTTCATAATCCTATATATTGTGACAATTAAAGTAATATTTAGATAACATGTAATGAAATATTTCATAAACAAACTAAAAATATTAAAATTGATTGTAATATTTTCTTACATCATCTTTAGATTGACACTTTCATTATCTTTTGTTTCCTTCTTCACGTAGATTGCACATTTATTTACAAAGACATATTTGACATTTTGTTTTCTTTTTTTATTTATCAAACTTTTAATGATTCTTATTAGCGTATCGAGAAAAATATTATATTAATTTATCTATTTTATTAATTTTAAGAACATTATAACATTTTAATATCTTTTAGTTGTAAGACTATATAAACCATTTTTTTGTTTGATTTTAAATTTAACTTTTAAATAGTCGTTTTTATTCTATTCATGCTCTTGCTCCCTTCACTTTTGGTATCATTTTATCCTATAAACCCATCTATTTAATACTATTTAAGAGAAGACCATTTGATTTATGACCAACCAAAGACAAAGGGCTATTTTAGACTTTGTATCTCCCCTCCGTAAGCCTAAAAAAAAATATCCTCATGAATGGTTAAATTTTAAGCAAGACTAATAAAGGTTGGTTAGAAAAGGTCAACAAAGTGGAACCAAGATCTGACCATAAGCTTTGCATAAGAGCTCGTGATTGATGCATAACCGTTTGGACTAGGAAACTTTAAATAATCTTTTATAAATTTATTTGGAATAATTTTTTAAGCTGTAAACTACCATCTTCATATTTTCCTAGTTTTAGTAAAAGATAAAAAAGAAAGAAGAAGGCAACAAAGGAACGGAAAGTTAAAATGAAACCCTTTTTTTAATATTATATTTAACATATAAATATAGTTGCCGATATTTTGAAAATTAAATCAATGGTTATTATCTTTTGAAAAAAAAAATCCATTGGATTAATTTTAAAAAAAATAATGAATTAAATTTTATTATGTACGTTACACGCTACCGTAAGTTTGATAAATCCAGAAAACATTTACTAAATAAATAAAATTCCTATCTCATGGCAAAACAAGAAAATAATATATAAAATAATATTCTTTATATATAATAAATACATTTATATAAAAAAATTAATAAAATAATTATATACATCATCCGTAAACATATTTCATATCAAAATTTTCCTATATAAAGAAGCTTTGTATTTTACCCCCCCCAAAAAAAAAGAGCTTCGTAACTTTTTTGTCATGATTTTTAATAATAATAAAAAATATTACTATCTTTTGACTTATTTGACCTAAAAATATTAGAAGTTGTATAAAAGAATTAGGATTAATAATTATTATTCAAATATTATTTTGTATGTCATAATCGTATTCACTCTGGAAAATAAATAGGGTGTAGGTAAGGTCTCTGTACCTTCCATTAAAAAATACATAAATTTTATAGTAATTAAAAGCTACATAAATTTTGTTATTTTAAAAACTACGTCAGAAAATTTTTGCACTCGTATACATGGGTCATGGGTTGGGGTTTCTAAAAACACCCTTATAATAATAATTAAATGAAAAATGTCCCCATGTAATTAAAAAACTATAACATAGATGTATCGTTATTTAGGTGGATGAGATGGATGTTTTAGGTCATCACTTGACATGGGTCTTAATTTTTTATATAATACACGAAATTGTTAATTTAAAAATATTATTAGGATAATAATTTTTTATAACATAATTTTTATTATTTTTAAAATAATGTATGAATTGATTTTTTAATTATAAATAATTATATTTTAATACTATTATTATTGAATAAAAGTTCATAAATATTTTTGCTACTTTATTCGGTAAATAAAAAATACTTACATAATTAGTGTAATTTAACGTGATTCATCTAGTAGTCTAACGTTAAGAATCATTATTCTTCTATTTTAAATTATAAATTTAAACCACACCGATATCGTTTGATCTAAGAAAAATTATTAAATATGTTTTAAATAAAAATTTACATATTATTAACTAATAATAAGAAAGATGAAATTGTTGAATCTTATTTTTATTCTAAAAAAAATTCTTAAAGACTTTTCTAAATGACCAAATCAACTATTTAAGTTATTTAATAATTCCGTATGTTTTTATGCAAAAAATAAATAAATAAATAAATAACATGTAAATATTATAGAAACATTTCTTTTTACTATTTTTTTCCCTTAAAAGTTAACAACTTAAGATTCATTGTACGTAATAGCATCTAACTATGAAGGTAAAACATAAATTATAATGCAACTCTTAACAAGCCCATGAAATGTTCAATTAGTTACAAATTGAATAATATTATTTAAATTTTAAGGTATCTATGAAATATATATCATATTAAACTTGTTTTGAAAAGATCTTACTTGAACAATTTAATTATATGTATTTTAACGAAGAATAACATCTTCATACATTAGAGCTTTTATGATGTTCTTGTTATCTCCTTTCGAATAAACGGTTTTGAAATTGTTTTCAATTGCAAATTGTAAGAAAAATAATACCCCGTTGGTTTTGCTTTGTTCAATTGAATTTTCAAAATTTAATATGCGTCAATAACCTTTAACTTGATCCGTAAATTAAATTTGAATCGAAGATTATAGTATGAAAATTAATTTTAACTTTTTCTTTAATATGTTTATTTTAAATTGTTTATAGGTTTTTTGATTTATATTTCAAAGACAACATTGAAGTTTTGTAAAAACAAAATTCACTTTTTATTTATATTTTCATTTTTTATGTTTAAAATAAAGTTGTGATTTTTTTATCTTTTATTACATTAAAAGGATAACTTTTACGTATTTATTTATTTAATTTTTCAATTTATGTTAGATAAAAAAATTGTTATTAATCATTTGTTATCAATGTAAAATATTTAAAACCTTGTTTTATATTTAGCTTTTTGTTAGTTTGGGTACAGTAAAATTTATTTATTATTTATTTTAAATTATAAATTTAAATCATATAAAATATTATTTACTAAAAAAATATCTAATCTTTTATATCAACAAAGTCCTTGAATCGCCTATAAATTATAATATATATTAAAAAAGAAAAAAAGAAAAAAAAAGAGTCCTAGGTCTTTGAGCTGATATGACAACTTAGTGGGGCATTTCCGTTGAGTGATGGGCTATGATGATACTTCGTCGCTGACATGTTAGGGCAAGAAAAAGTTAAACAGAAATGACACCTTGACATATTCTTTGATCCATAAAGCTCTAACACCAACGAGGTTTTGTTTTACATTCGTTCCACCACTTTTTTCTTTCATTTGTTATTCAAAAAGGTGTTGATGGGATTCACCGATTCACAATCATCTTTTTTTCTCATAATGCTAACAAGTTGTTCTCACAATCAGCTCAAGTACAATCGTGTCGATATGTGATAGGATAAAGAGAATACATTGCCTTGCCCCGTGATTTAAGTGTCGATATTTCATGGGTTATTATACTTCCCAATTTATGCCGTTAATTCTATGTTTTTTCTATTTCTTGCATCCAATTTGGGTTCTGCTTAACTTAGTCCAACGTGGGTTCCCTCATTAACTGGACAAAAAAACTAAGTAAATCAAATCGATTTGAAAATTTGGATTATTTTGAATAGTATAAATCAGTTTTTTATTTAATTCCATTTATAATTTAAAAAAAAATTAAATTAGATCTTTTATATTATTGTATTTATAATTTATATTTTATAAAAATAATAATATATATAATTTAGTAATTAATACATTATCATTCAAGTTAATGTTTTTAAATTTCATACTTTAACAATAATAACTTTTTTAATTGGGAGTAAATAAATAAATAAATAAAAATATTATAATTATTAGGGTGATAATATTTTAAATTAGGATAAAAATGTTAATGATATGTAAAAAACAAATAAATTATTATTTGATTTATGATTATATACAATTATTTTAATATATATTTTATTGTTAATATTTTGAACAATTTTAGACCAATTTTAAGAATCTAATTCAAATCAGACAGGTCCCTTATAATACGTTTGATGTCTCAGACATTATGTGTAATTAATTTTACTTATATATATATATATATATATATATATATATATATATGGTTTGGTTAAGATGTTTTCACAATAATAGGTCTTTTATTTTTAATTTTAATTGTAATTATACCAAGTAGTTTAGCCAATAGTGAGTCAAGATATATTGATTAGTGATATTAGAGGAGGTTTTCTAGGAATAAAGATAACCTATGGTGGTTATTTTTCTTCAGTTTTTGCAAGCATTTAGAATAACTAGTAAATTATAACTTTATTATGCTACAATTGGCATTAGTTTTTGCAAGTTAATATTTTACTCTCTATTTAATTGTCATTATATCAAATAAATTTTAAATATATTATAAAAATTAAATAAAAACAAACATGTATAAAAGTTAACAACTTATATGCACAGCATGATTCTTTTAACTAGTAATAGTAAAAAAATTGGCTGAAAACTAAACATGAAAAACTTTATCGGATAATGAAGTATGTATAATGTGATTCTTTTTGACATTGTTTTATTCTAAGATTACTTTTGCTTATTTTTTATCGAATAAAAAAAATACTATTAGACAGATATGATATTATTGTAAACTAATAAGTTGGAATATTGTTGTGATCGATAAATAAACAATGATATTATAAATTTGACATAGTAATAATTAAGGGAATTGGTACTTTTGAAGTATTTTTATTTTTATTTTGATATTTTTTTACTCTTTTTTTTAAATAGTATCCATAAAATATCTCCATTTAAGTTAATGATATTTATTATGTTCAATTTTAACAATAATTTAAATGAATTATGATAGTTTAGAAGTATCTGTCAAAATATATTTTTTTGTTATGTTTTTTTTACAAGAGTATAGTATTTGTATACTAAGAAAACGGAAAGAAAATAAATTAAAACATTATTATATGTCAATATCATTCTTGTCTGTCATATTAATACTTATTATCTGACACATATTACTGCATTGTTGTCTGACACACTACTCACAATTGACAACAGTACCATTATTAATTAAATTGACCAAAATTGATATTATTAATCTAAATAGGGATAGTACAAAAGTATCACTTGAAAATAAAGATAAAAAAATATCAAAATAAAAATATAGATAATCTAAATATATCAATCTATGATTAACATGTATTTGTGATGCAATGATATGATTGTACATTTAAAAGATTAAAAAACATAAAGGATATTAAATTTACCTCATTTAACCTTTCATTGAAAAAAAAGCAAACATGACAATATTTTTTAAAAAAATGGACATCAGTCTCTAGGTACTTTGGTGTTCCAAGTTTTAAAAATACTAGGCATTTCAAGTTTAATAAACATCCTAATAATCGATCATGCTTTCAGTATTTGTGCATCACACATGAATGTGGAGCACTGTGGTCTAAAGATTTCATCAACTGTCCGATTTAAAGCTATTATTTAATTTCATTTCTCTATTAACTCATCTCAATTATTAAACATATGTAAAGGAAAGTTTATCTAATTAATGCAATTAAACCTAAAAATTATCGGACAAAACTTTTATGACAAGTAATTGTGCGTGAGAGAGTAGGTGTATTACGGTTTTGATTCTGGTTATATGAAGTGTGATGCACCCTGTTGACCAAAATAAAAAAAAATAAGAAAATAAAAACTTACGAAAAGAAAAGTAATTGGAGATAGGGTCATTGACAATAATATTAATGGAAGAGAAAAATGAATTCATAAGAGAAATTAATTATTATGGACGTATGGCCATGTCACGCTGTAGCGTCATCTGTTATAAAAGCTGTACACCAATGATTAATCACCAAAGTTTCTCATTGTATAACAAACTATTTCTTAGTATATAGAAAACATGCATGATATATATATATATATATATATATATATATAAATCAAAAAAATATAAATATAAATTTTTTAACAAGATTTAGTATAAATGTTAACTATGTTCTTGGACGTCGTTTACTACTTCTACTATCTCCGAATGTATTAACTCTAAAATTACAACTAATTGAACAAAATTGAGCTAATTAATTACCCGTATAAAAAAGAGTAAGATTTGTAAATTTTAGGATGTCTTAGAAATGGAGGAGAGAAATTTATTTATATATAAAAAATACAACACTCATCTTCATTCTTAATCAATGTAGAACTTTTTCAAATTTGCTCACTAATGAGCTATACAAAAAATCTCCATCTTTACGACTTAGTGATTCTTAAATGTTTTCTTCAATCTCTATATCACCGACGCCATTGCCAATTCAAATTTACAGGATTTTAATTATGTCTAGACAAAATTTTAAATTAATTGTCGTTACTACCTTGGTCATCATATATACATGATTCTCTATAGTATTAATCTTTTGAACTAATACTCCACCTTCTTCAATAATTTCTCGCACGAAATGGTAACGAATGTCAATGTATTTTGTACGTCCATGATAGATTTGGTTCTTTGCTAAATAAATATTACTCTGACTGTCACAAAATACCTTAATATGTTTTTGACCAATTCCTAAGTCTTCAAGCAAACCTCGTAATCAAATAGCTCCCTTCACAGCGTTTGTAATTGCTATATATTCTGCCTCTATAGTAGACAAAAAATTGTGGACTATAAGGTAGACTTCCAACTGACTGGTACTTTAACAAGAGTAAACACGTAACCAGTAGTTGACCGACGATTATCTAAATTTCCTGTATAGTCGGAATCACAATATCTGACTGCCCATTTATCAACACTATTATCCTGCTAAAATACTAAACCAACATCTACAATATTTAAAATATACCATAGAATCTATTTCACAGCTAACCAATGTTATTTACCAGGATCATGCATATACCTGCTTGCAGCACCAACCGTATGTGAAATATCAGGTCTCGTACACACAATTGTATACATCATGTTACCAATCGTATTTGAAATATCAAGTCTCGTACATACCATTGTATACATTATGCTACCAATCGTATTTGCATACGGTACCTTTGTCATGTATTCTCGTTTTGCATCATTCTTAGGAGATAATTGAGCACTAAGCTTAAAATGAGAAACAAGCGGAGTATTTATAGGTTTTGTTTGTTCATTCATACCAAAATGTTGTAGTACCTTCTTCAAATATTGACTCTAGATTAAACTAAGCTGTCCCTTCTTCATGTCTCTACTTATCTCTATACCGAGAATCTTCTTGGCTTCTCCTAGATCTTTTATCTCGAACTCTTGACTTAGTTGAGCCTTCAACTTCTCAATTTCTACTTGGCGCTTTGATGCAATCAACATATTATAGACGTATAATAAGAGATAGATGAAAGACTCATCTTGTAGCTTGTGAAAATACATACAATGACAATGTGTACTTATAATATACTTTTGCTGCAACATAAACTGATCAAATCATTTATACCACTGCCTCAGAGATTGTTTTAATCCATACAATGACTTGTTCAACTTGTAAACCCAATTCTCTTTAGCAACAACATTAAACCCTTCTGGTTGAGACATATAGATTTCCTCTTCCAAGTCACCATGTAGAAACGCGGTTTTCACATCAAGTTGAACTAGTTTCAAATCCAAATGTGCTACCAAGGCCAACAATATTCTAATGGAGGAATGTTTTACAACTAGAGAAAATAACTCATTATAATCGATTCTCTCCTTCTAAGTGTAGCCCTTAGTTACCAACCCTGCTTTGTAGCGAACACCATCTTTGTTAGGAAATCCTTCTTTCTTTGCATACACTCATTTGCAGCCAATTGCCTTCTTGTCCTTTGGTAGTTGTGTCAACTTTCATGTCTTATTGTTTTGGAAGGACATAAGTTATTCGTCCATGGCTTCCTTCCATATTTCAACTTCAGGGCTTCTAATTGCTTCTTTATATATGGAAGGAACATTATTATGCACAACTGAAAGTGCACAAGTCACCATATTCTTAAACTGGGTAGGTAGATCTTCCATATCTTTGTATCGAGTAGGCATCTTGACATTTTGTTGTCGTGGCCTATCAATTGCAGTTTCTTCTTGTTGCTATGGAGGTTCTTGGGTTAAAACCTCTTTTTCATCTGATTCATCTTCTACCAATCGAGGATCAGCTTCTATCTTATCTCCACTAATTGGATTAACAATTCTACTTTCAAACTCCACCTGCTACGGAGTTTGCTTCACATACTTCAGAGTTTGCTCTACCTGTTGCAAAGTGTCATCATTGTTCTCAATTACCTTTCTCAGTAAGATAGATTCATCAAAAGTAACATATATACTGAAGATTGTCTTTTTTGTTTCAATGTACCATAGTCGATATCCTTTAGAACCAGAGGGGTTCCAAAAAAAAATAGCTTTCTTGGCTCTTGGATCCAACTTTAATTCCGGTACATGATAGTATGCAATAAAACCAAACATATATAAGAAATCGTAATCTTTAGCAAGTTTTCGAGACCATACCTCCATAGGTGTTTTGCCTTCAAGAGAGACGATGGTAGACAATTGATAACATGACATGTATACATCGTAGCCTCAGCCCAATACTGCTTGCTTAACCCAAAATTTGACAACAGACACCAAACCTTTTCCACCAAAGTTTAGTTCATACGTTTTGTAAGTCTATTCTATTGTCTTATTTTTTGAATTGTGAAGTGTCACACTATCTTTTCTTCTTCACAAAATTGCATAAATGAATTGCTTGTGTACTCAGTGCCATTATCAGACCTTGTACGTTTGATCTTTCTACCAGTTTGAGTCTCGATCATCTTTTTCTATTTGAAAAAAATTTCAAACACTTCATCCTTATTCTTCATGAGATACATCCTAACTCTTTTAGAGAAGTCATCAATGAAAGTTACATAATAATGTTTGCCACTCATAGAATTCCAACTTGTCAATTCTCATGCCTTTTAACAGACTTTGCTTTACAAGAATCTATAATGCTTTTCACCAACATGTCCCAAATACATATGCCATAGCCGGGTAGTTTTTAAATCTTTTTCTTCCTCTGAAACTACTGCTGATGTTGTCGCAATAACCGTACTGACAAGGTAGTAGAACAAGTTATTCTTTCGAACACCTTTCATTGCCATAAGTGCTCTAGAAGTAACCTTCAGTGCTTTATTTTGCATGGTACCAGTGAAGCCTTTTGATTCTAAGACTCTCACATCAATTAAATTCTTCTTCATATCTGGGACATAATGAACATCTTTCAAGACTCTGTTTGAATCATCTTGATTCTTCAAACTAATTGTACTGATCCCCAAAAATGTCCATGGATAATCATCACCCATGAAAACAAATCAACCATCTATTTCTTCAAAGTTAAAGAACCACTCCTTATTAGGAGACATATGGAAGGTACACGCTGAATCAAAAATCTAATCACCAGGATGGGATGTTGCTAACGAACCAACCAATGCAAAATTTGAATATGAGTTGTTTTCAGCTACATATGCATCAGCGTCATAACTTTTCCTTTCTTCTGCAACTTCGGATAGTTTTTCTTCCAATGGTCTTTTTCGTGACAAAAGACATATTCATCTTTACTAAGCCTTCGTTTAGAGAGAGATCTTCCTCTCATTCCTTTTTGTTGTGTTTGTGAACGTTCTTTTATAGACAGTGCCTCTAGTGTTTCATTTCTGCTTTCTTTTTTATCTTTTTTTCTAATTTCATAATTATACAAAGTAGTGCAAACTTACTCAAAAGATATTTTATCCATCCTAATGAGTAATCTCGTAATAAGGTGATCAAACTCATCAGGAATGAAGGTTAATAACATCAAGGCTAAATCTTTATCTTTAAAAGTTTCATCCATATTTAAAAAATTTGCTATTAATCGGTTAAAAGCAATAATGTGGTTTTTATTGGTACTTGGAAGGTATTCAAAACGAAACAACTTCTTCTTCAAATAGAGTCGATTGTGTCCGCTCTTCTTCATGAACTTGTTCTCCAATGCCTTTCATAACTTACTTGCGGATGTCTCCTTCTTGAACGTGTACTTTTGTTCTCTTGAGAGACACGAAAAGATTGTACCACATGCCAAGTTGATATCTATCCACTCGACTTCATCTGCTTCATCTAGTTTCTTTTCTTCAATGGCGATGTCTAGCTCTTGTTAAAATAGAGCATCTAGAACGTCACCTTACCACATGCCAAAATGATCGGTTTCATCAAACTTTTCAACTTCGAATCTTGCATTCATAACCATTGTTCTACTTAACATGGATGGTTGGCCTTTGTTTGAGGGAGACTTTTCTTCTAAATTTTTTTCATATTACAATAACTAGCAACTATATTCCAATAGCTAACAAGAAGAATACAAACAAATGTCTAGGTAAAAATATTCGACTCTAATACTAATTGTTGAAAAAATTAGGTATATTTTTCTTACTCTAAGTAGTTACTATTTACTTATAATTTAAATGAATAGAACACAAACTAATCCGAAAAAATAATGCTATTGGAAATATAATGTCAAAAGAAACTAAAACATTTATTAAAGCAGAAAAATAAAAATATCATAAATTTAACGAAATTCGGTATAAATATTACTTATGTCCTCTAATGTCGTTGATTAATTTCACTATCTATAAATGGATAAACTCTAAAATTATAACTAATTAGACAAAATTGAACTAATCAATTACCTTTACACAAGAGAAAAAAATTTACAAATTTTAAAATGTTTTAGAAATTAATCAGACAGTTTTATTTATAGCCCAAAATACAACAGACACTTTTATTCATAATTAATGTGAGACTTTTTCAAATTTACTTACTAACCATATATACAATATATATATATATATATATATTGTTTTTTGCTTCTTTATTATATATAACCTGCTTAATTTTGAGGGAGAGCAACAACCAATTTATTGTTTGGTTTTGCCGATTCCCAGCAAGAAAGCAGATAGTTATAATATAGCTCTTGGTTTGTTTGAGTTTATTAATTAAAAGATGGGAAGAGGGAAAGTCGAGCTAAAGAGAATAGAAAATCCAACAAATCGACAGGTGACCTTCTCAAAGAGAAGAAACGGGATTCTGAAGAAAGCATATGAGCTGTCTATACTTTGTGAAGCTGAAGTTGCTCTTCTCGTCTTCTCTCCCTCTGGCAAGCTTCACCAATATGCTAGCCATGAGTAAGTTCCATAAATACCCTTTTACTATATGTATAGTTACTATAATAGTCATCAATTTGTGCATTATTTAATTGCAAATACCATATATATATATATATCGATGGTGCAGCATGGATAGGACCATTGCAAAGTACAAGAGTGAAGCAGGACTTCCTCTATTCGATCATAATCAAGGCTTTGCAACTATGAAGGTATCCATTTTCTTGGGATTTTCCAAGGCTATTATGTTTTGCGATGATATTATATTAGGTCTTGTCTGCCAGCCAAAAGAGCAAGTATCCATTTCGAAATGATATTTAGAGGAAAAAAGAAAATAAAAGACACAAACATACACATAATTCTAGGTATACTTGTTTGGTTTTAACATATGTACAAGTCTGAGATCTTTATGTGCTGTCAGGACAAATAAAGCAAATTTAGTGTGCGTCATATTTATAATTGTGTGTCTGATTGTCACAGTTTTGGGGGACTGAAATTGAAGACATGAAAAGATCAATTGAAAACTTGGAAGCAAGATTGAGGTACGTACGTTTTTTTTTCTTAATTAATTTCTTTAATAACTATAGCTTGGTTGATTGTGCAATCTATACCTATAACATTTCTGATAATAATTCAGGCACTTAGCTGGTGAAGATCTATTAATGTTGGGAATCAGAGACTTAAAACAGGTGGAGCGACAAGCAAAGATTGGACTGGAACGCATTCGGGCAAGGAAGGTATTTGAAAACAAACATTAATTTTTAAATGACCAATATGAAGGTAAATAAAACTGATGATCCAAAATTTTAAAAATATCTCATTCCTATTATTATTTGTTACGAAAAAATAGTTATTTATAATATATACCTATCAATTTAAAATAAGATATATATAATAGTAGAAATTAAACGTGTTTTATCTTAATTCTTATTAAATAAAATTTTAAATATAATATTTATAAAATTATAAATAAATTACATGTATAAAATAAAATTTTATATAGTATGTATTTTAAATTTTAAGTTTTAAATCTCAATATCTAACTACAAATTCAATAATATGACTTGACATTTTGTAAATACTTCTACTATTCACGTGACTTCGATCACACAATTACTTCAGGATACCGCATCAAAAAATCAAATGCAATTCAATAGTAAGACTCGATGCATATAAGCATTATTATTGTTTAAAATGTTGACTATGATTGTGATTTTTCATCACAGAGAAAGATGATGTCTGAGCACATCAGCTGGCTTAAAAAGAGGGTAAGAAAATATTACACTAAGATCAAATTAATTAGCATCAATGATATTTTGAACTGCATGAACAATTAATTAACACAAATTAATGGAACCCAGAACCCTTTAGTATAACAGATTTATAAAGTCGTAAGCCTTAGGTTTATCTGTCTTTCTAAACCTGATGTGAAATCAAGCAGCATTATAGAAATTTGGATGCGTTAAAAGATATGACATTTAAGCTTATTAATTAATTCAAAAGCTCAAACCTTAAAGATCAATTATATATTTGAAAATGAATAAACTTTTGACCTGGTTTTAAATGCAGCAAAGAGCTTTGCAAGAGCAGAACACTAAACTCCAGCAACAGGTGAGATTCTTAGCTATATTTTTGTGCCGATCAACCTAGACATTACCGATTATGTGATAACCCAATTGGGTACATTCCCTGCTATTATGCAACTCAATTCACGCCTTTATAAACTCATGATTGATACTCTCATTATATAACTGATGATTTAGATTAGTTTCGGCGTTATCCCATTATGCCTTTCAACTAGTGAGGTTTTTTTTTATTTATTTAAAAAAAAGAAAACTAGAAATTGGAATTTGGTATTTTAACCCCTAACATATTACATTTTTGTGATGTGAGAAAGTTGATTGAACTTCATGCTAATCCAGCCTCAAGAATTTTGAGAGCAAATGCATGCAATGATACATTTCCAAGGTAACCCATTTGTCTTAACAATCCATATTTTAAATTGTTTGAAATGTTGAGTGCTAAAGAAAAGATCTATGAAATGCAGGGTTTTTCTAGACTGATCATAGCATTGCTAAACCACCAAGTACCAGTCAGTTTGAAAAAGCTCTTGTAATTCTTAGATAATTTTAATAGGTTAATAAATATATAACTGCCAGCTGTTAAACTTATTATTAGCTATTTATTTATATTATTAGTCCATGCTTTTATTGTCATATATCCACTTCCTAGGTGAGCAAAAGATCTGCTAAAAAAAGAATCCATGGTATTTTTATGTAACCTAGTTAACGTTCAAGAGATAGCGTTTTGTTTAATGTAACTCCAACACGATATATGTATCTACAAGCAAGATCATATCAATTGCTTATAATAATAAACATAATAAAACAACGGGGGAGGAAATAAAACGAAAGAAACCACTGAAAATGACTAAATCAATATCTATATCTTTCTCTTTGATGAACAGTTCATAGCAAAACAGCAATTGAAATTGAGCAACAATAATTGAAATGCGCAATAAACAAGTGAACCAACTCTCTTTAACCAACAATTAACGATAAGGAAACCATTCCGCCACAATTCATTGATTGATGTTATTAGACTTAAGGATTGAAATTTTAATAGTGTATAATTGAAACTGTATTTATCTGCAAAAACTTAATAGTTTTTTTTTTCGAAAATAACAATAATCGAAAATACATGGGACGGAGATGGTTATTACAAAATAGAAACAGTAATTAAACGAAAACTGAATATATATCAATATTATTATTTTATATACATATATTTATTTATGTAGAAAAATATAATTTTAATAATATAACACAATATTTTGTATAATTAAATTAAATTTTATTTATTTTACTTAAAAATATGTGTTAAATTTTTAAAAAATAAAAATTAATGTCAATATTTTAAATGATATAGTAAAGTAAAAATTAAGTTAACATTTAATTTTTTTAAATTAAATATATTTTAAATAAATATTAAAAAAAAACTATTACTAATTTATAATAGATATATATTAACTGAATATACCAAAAATTAATACAAAACGATTATGATTATACGTATAATCGTTATCATCGGTTTCACTCTAATCATAGTTGAGCTACAGAAGAACTTTTGTTTTAATATTATGTTACAAAAACTCCAACAAAGGGTAAAGATTGTTCAATAATTATAGATATTTTGGACTCCTAGTACAATGTAGTTAATGCCTTTTTAATATATAATGAAATTTTAATATCTCATGTTTAATATAGTTATTTTTATCATTATTACCGTTTTGCTTACTTTTTACGTGCTTATGATTAAGTTATTCATGTACATTGATATTGATATTGATTATGTATCTTACATTCACTACTCACCATATATATATATATATATATATATAAAAGATGTTAACTTGTCATTAAATTTAATTTTTTTCCTAAAATGAAATTTATGTTTGTAATTAAAATAAAAAATTTAATGCAACAAAATTATAGAACATATTAGAATGATCCCAATTAAAATAGTCGGTGATGTTATTAAATTTAGTACACAACAGGATGTTATTTTTGTTAAAAATATATTTCTTAAGGCCAGCTATAATTCAGTTTGGGTGAACTCCTAAATTTTTAATTACTTGACCTTATATTATTAAGTTAATCCACGTGTAGTGGTTTTATTACTTAAGTGGGCTAATATAGAAGAAATGTGGGCAAAATTAGTATATCTCCATTCCCACTTACAGTTTGCTCTGAATTTTAACCAGCCCAGCCTTCTTTCCCCAAGCCCATACATCCCAACCTCCCAAGTCCGAAATCTGTCTGTCTCTTTCTGCTCCATTTTCAGTCGTCTCCTGTTTTCCATTGAAGCCTAACTCTAAAGCCGGCTCTCTCTTTCTCTCTCTCTTTGTAAATGGCAGCTCTAGCTCGAATCTCGAAGAAAGCCCTGACAAACTGGGCAGGCTCGGCTCACCATACTCATTTTCACCGAGGTTTAGCGACCGAAGTGGCAAAGGCCATAAGGCCATCGGATGATCGAGTAAAATGGGATTACAGAGGTCAAAGGAAGATAATACCGTTGGGTCAGTGGCTGCCGAAGGTAGCCGTCGATGCCTACGTGGCGCCCAACGTAGTCTTGGTCGGTCAGGTCACCGTTCAGGATGGATCTTCCGTTTGGGCTGGGTCTGTCCTCCGCGGTGATCTCAACAAGATCACTGTCGGATTTTGCTCCAATGTCCAGGAACGTTGTGTTGTTCACGCCGCTTGGTCCTCACCCACAGGTTCCTGATTTCCTTATATTATGAATTTGATCTTTTAGGATTTGAAATTTAATTGTTTGTATTTTGGGTAAAGTACAATGATTCAATGTGATCTTGGAAAAATGTGAGCAGAAATTTTTTTTTTCAATTATATTCTTCGCATAAATTTATGGTTTTGGATTGTGAATGAATTTCTTTTTTTCCCCTCTGGACGATATGGAGTGACATGGCTATTCAGTTCAACTCGAATGGTTACTCTGGACTATGTAGAAGTTTTAGTGGAGTAACTGAAAATTGTGACCGAAAGAACAAAAGGAACCCCCCCCCCCCAAAAAAAAAAAAAAGCGAGGAAATTTGTGAAAGAAGTAACTAATATCACGTAATTTTAGGCATTTTTTTGCACCTATATTATATATTGTTATGAATCATAATTATTTTAAAAATTAGAAAAATGATTCAATTTTATAAATAATGTTAACATGGGGTATAATCTAAATAATGTAAATGCAAAAATGAAGTTTGCTACCTTAGTGATAGAGCAAGAAGAGATATCGAAGAGAACTTAAAATAAGTCAAAAACTAATTAAAACGTGTATTCAAGAACTTAAAATGGCAGAAAAATAAGTTCTCAATATTTCATTAAACGTACATGTGCTGCATGTGTGTAGAAAACCCACAATAAAATAAAAAATTACATCAAATGGGTCCATTTTGTTAAATGTGGGTATCATTAGAGTATCACTTAAAAATATGGGTAAAAAAGGTACCTAAAATGAAATTATGGTATTACTAAGGTAACAAAACTGTAAAAATAACTGTAAATTTGTGTATCCATAGCATTTTTCTTTTGTGAAATTAGTAGCAAATATAATCTTTGAAATAGAATTCACTGCACCATCTTTTTATTTTTTAGTAGAGATATCGACGCTTTTGAGGATCGTTAATCAACACACTCTTGTTCTAGTTTAGGAAAAATTATTGGCTTACTTCGATGTCTTGCTTTTGGTGATATTGACAACTTGATATGGTTAAGGGATTTGATTTATGATGTTTATCTTGTCATTTAGGACATATTGCTATTTTTTCCCTGCTTCTATTCTTTTATTCTGAAAGAGCTTCCTCTAATTGGTCTTGTCCAGACTGTAGCAATCCTTTTAAATTTTCAGGACTAGAGACGTCCAAACTTAGCTTATGTGCAGAGCAAAGCTCATAGTTATATTAACTTACCATTTGGTCCATAACCAACTTAGCTTCCTCATTTGTGGTATATGGTTTCCAGTTATGTTTAGCATATTTTCAGGCATATTAGGACTGGCCTTTTTTTTTCCTTCACTATATACTTTGCTGGGTCGCGGCTTTAGAACTATTCACATAATTTATGCTTCCTATTTGATAAATATGTACTTTCTATATTAGTTTCTTTGTTATTCTCGGTTCCCTAAAGCTGGACCTTAATAGTCCTTGATTGCAAACGAATGGTTATGATAGTATTGTCTGCCTACATGTTTTGGGGTATAGGAGCCTTTCTCATGACACTAAATAAAATTACAAAGATAAGTCTTTAGATGCATAATAATGTCTTTTTAAATATGCTGTGAATTCTGAGTTTTATATTATTTGCACTTCCTTTCCCAATTCAGGCCTACCAGCAGAAACATCTATTGAGAGGTTTGTGACAATTGGTGCCTACAGTCTCTTGAGATCATGTACGATCGAGCCAGAATGTATAATTGGTCAGCATTCTATTCTTATGGAAGGGTCTTTAGTTGAGACCCACTCAATCCTGGAAGCCGGATCCGTGGTTCCTCCAGGAAGGCGAATTCCAACTGGTGAGCTTTGGGCTGGAAATCCTGCAAGGTTTGTTCGTACTCTTACCCATGAAGAAACCTTGGAAATACCTAAACTTGCTGTTGCAATTAATGATCTAAGCAAAGAACATTTCAATGAGTTCCTTCCTTACTCAACTGCATATTTGGAGGTTGAAAAGTTCAAGAAAACCGTAGGAATTAAAATTTGATCATGTATCTTTCAGGCAGAGTTGTTGCTTGCAAAAAAATTAAAACAAGTTTTCTGATTTCTTTTATCTTGTATTTTATTTTTCTGGTCTTTGAAATAATTCTTTTGAAAGATCCCTCATTAGAAAATTGTGCTCCATGTTTTATTTGTCAAACCTCATTTGTATGTATATATGTTAACTCACTTCGTATGATACGTGATGAATGATACCAAATGGGTGGTACAATAGAGTTAGGATTTTCTCATTGTTTTTTCGTCTTCTTGTTTGATCTAATAGTCTATATACAATCTTAAGTGTTAAACAATTCAAATAACATTTTAAAAATATAATATATTAATAATCATAAAACGAGAGAATCCAAATCCGGTATTATATGGTCCTATATTCTTCTTGGAGTCATTATCATCTGTTTGTTTGGCAATCTTTTCAAAAGGCTTTAGCTTACATTGTCAAAAAGAATTAGGAAACCCAATGAACCAAGTTGAGGAATTGGAAATTTAGGTTTGCTTAGTGGAAGCCAACTTGTAAACAAAGAATTAGTGCACAAAATATATATATAAAAAAAAAGTTGATCGACTAAACCTTGTTGTGATCTATGCACTATTATCCAATGACAAAAGCTATTGCGTTTGGAATCTAGAAAAGTCAAGGGGCAGGATAAATGAATTATCTCCAATTACTTAACAAACACAAATAAAATGTATATCAGCCACTTAACCAATCTTAGAAAGAAAATTAATTATTTAAAAATCTCAAAGGGAAGAGTTGAACGGCTTTCTATTAATGATGGGATAAATTTGTCTATGTTTTATTGGTCGATCAAATCCTGTTTTGTTTTAAACGATTAACAATTAATTTTATAATTTCTCTATCATCTAACAAAACAGGACAAGAGAATAGGTTAGATTAAGCACATACCATACCACTATCATCAGGGAGGATCGAATCTCTGGTTTCTTTGTGTCTTTAGGATGTATAGGGTTCACCTTTAAGAAAATTAAATAATAATTTCCCATAAATTATTATTGCTTCCACCACTAATTAGTTGGATTTCATTATTATTATTATTGCATATTTTTTGTGATTAATTACTTTTCTTAATTTACATCTTTCTTTTTTCTGAAATTTATTTAATTTAATCGATAAGCATCCTTTGATGTATGTGAGTGAGTGAGGTGATAAAATTAGTGGATATACTTTGAGTAGAATAGACTCGACCAATCAACTGAGATACAAGATAATTCTACACATCTATTATACTAAACAATGAATGGTACAAACGTTCTTCGAAAGTTACTTTTTTTTTTCCCTATAAACATCCATAGTTTTCTAGATATACGAGTAATTTGCTGGGGGTTAGTTTATATATCCTCCTTACCCACCGTCACACGTGTCATTTATGATTTAACATAGAAGCCTTCTATTGAAATCAAATTACCCAATAGCTAAAATTTCATTAGTTTTTAATAAAATCGTGTAAAATTTATATAGTTATTAATTGTTTGTATAAAAATTCTGTAACTTTTTAAAAAAATACATAATAATTTTAAATTGATAATTCCTCGTAATTTTTCTAAAAGTAATTATGTTATAAATACATGAACATATTTTAAGTGTTATTTACGGAATTATAAATTAATAAAAAAATCAGTTAATTACTAATAAAAAACTCATGTTAACTTAGAATCAATATGTATTTTTTTAAAAAAATTATAAGAATTTTGTACATTATTTAATAATTGTAAATTTTTTTTACATTTTTATTAAAAACTATAGAATCCTTAGTATATTTCACCCTCGTCCTAACAGTATAAATTACATTCGAACATGTAAGAAAAGCTATACTAATTTTTTTTAATATTATGATTTATCGATGTCCAGTAACCTTTTAAGATTAAGTAACAATATTTGTCATTAAGTATCACCAAACATTTGTCTATAAACACTAACTTGGTAAGTCTTGAGAGGAATAATAATATGAGAAAGTCATCGATGTTTATTTACATTGTTTTGCTATGGATTATTGTGTATAGAGATGTCAATGGATCGTATCCATTATTGATATGATATAATTCATTATTTAAAAGATTTAATTTGATCTAATTTATTTTAATTCATGTATCAGATAAATTGAATCAGATATTGATATGTGGATCAATGAATATCCATGATTCGAATTGAATAAATCTATTTTATTTATTTATTTTTTTGTAAAACTAAAATATTATCTGATTTGTTACATTATATATTTTATATTTATATTAAAAAAATCATAATAATATTATTTATTAAAGAAAAACACTTTTTAAATTATTTTTAAAAACTTTCTTACTTATTTTAAATAAATTTAAATTGATGCGATGATTCAATCTAGTCCTATTTACGGATCAATCTGATCTCATTTGTTGATCTTAAATGTGTATTATGATTCAATTCGATTCGAAAATAATTATTTTTTATCCAAATCACATGAATCAAATATACGTAGAGCTCCTTGGATTTTTTTCACCATTCATACATGTACATGACCTACCATACTAAAGAACATGACGGTAAAGGAGCACAATAACGATAAAATGATAAGTGTAAATAAGATGTCAAAAGAGTGTGTTTTGGTTTGTTCATGAAAAGCTATGTTTTTAACTCACTTGGATTCAATGATTCAATCTAAGGGAAGATAGAATACTGACAGGACATTAGAGGATTAGTTGAAATGAAAATGAAATTGTGAACGGCAAGGAAACTTCTTGTACGTTTGTGAAAATGTCATAGACCACTTATCATTGTCGAATACCTTATTAGAGATTTTTTTTATATAAAATATATGAAATAAAAGATAGTGACATCCTAACCATTTCTATCATTTCCACTTTCTTCTTCCTTCATATATACCCTGCTACTTTATTCCATACCTAACGTTGAACCTTGCTTTGCTTCCATTGTTGCAACATCAGAATAACAAGTTAAAAGGTGGTTAAGAGAAGCATCTTTAGAGGTGAATACCTTTGTTTTTGATTTCTTATATCAATTGTGTTCTCGTTGGCCTGAAATGGGGATGTTGGAACGGCTCAATCAAATCAAATCTCCTAAGGAATTTGGGTCCTTTAATTTGATTGAGCCGTGCCAATATCCAATCTTTACTTGTCTGAACAAAAGAACATGATTATCACTTTCATTTTCACCAGTGCTTCTTAGCATGTTTCTTTAAGTTGTTCTACTAATGTATGATGTTCTTGGATAGTATAATAACACTATATAGTTTGTATGCTCATAATTTATCTTGAGAAAATTGTTTTCTAGGGCTTGTATTTCACTGCAAATATTAACAAGATGGCATTTTCTATTCATTCAAGAGTTGAACTGGAGGATACAAGTATAGCAAAAACAATTGTCATTAAGTGAGAATTTCTTCGTACCAAAAATAAAAATTGATTGATATTATAACAATGTAAACCACTAGTATTCTGGTGACAGTAGTAGGATAGATCAAATTCTTTTTTATGTTTCCATCATTCAACATTATCATCATGGTTGAAAGTAGACCTTCATGTTGTTATAAACTTATTTCTCTTCACAAACTATCACCACCTCTGTGAGTTGAGCCTTAGGAAAGTATTTTCTCAATATTGGAGTGCTCATCGCTTTTTCTGTGCATAACTGGGCAAGATGAAACATTCCTTTAAGAGACAAAAAGAAAGAATGTCAAGGCTCCAAGGATGCTGGAGTATATGACATGGCCAAGTAAACAGTGCTATATACACGCAGAGAGCAGCGGGCTTCAATTACTTTCTCACTTTCTTCACTCAAGTTCACGGAGCCACGTGCAATTTCCCCTCCACAAAACACTCCTGCCAAAGGAGCCCCAGGAAAGCTCTCAAAGAATGGTGAGCTATCAATGCCAGTGCGTCCGAAGAATGACTCACCACGACCATGACAACAGAAAATTAAACCTCCAAATACTTTCTTTTTTATAGAATTAACCCCCTGCTGGCAACTCTCCAAATTTTCATTCAAGCTCAAGTTTTTGAGGCTCAAAGAGACATCTTTCAGCGTGGATAATGCAGCATCAGGATCTGAACGGTAAAATTGAAAGATATCCCCAGTTCTGATACCAGTACCATTTATATAAAGATACTCATCATCTCCTCTGGGAAGAAAAAAAGAAAAGAAAAAAGAAGCCTCACGTTAGTTTATACAAGTAAATGTAACAAGAAACTATTATACGATGCGTATCCAGGTATGACCTTGAAGAAAACATCCTTTCATGTCTTTAACATCAGTTACGGTTTGTCTTACCACAAATTACATGTCAATCAAAAATTCAAGTCATATTTTAATTGCCTCATACCGCCTGAGAAGTGAGAAGGCAACTTAATGAAAAATGGAACTTCTATCGATCAATGGATTGTTCATCTGTTGAACTTAAGACATATTTCATTCTATCAAAATTAATTGGATTCACTCTACAAAATTTCGTTTAGAATCAGGCTACAATGAGATCATGATCATTTATAGTAAATGATAAATTGCTAAGTTGAGCTAAAAGAGCAATCTGAAGCACTGATTTATTCGATGAAAATTATTGGAACCTTCCAAATCTTAAGCTATTGTCTAACAATAACGAAATAATATAAGGAGGATGAGACAGAAGATACCGAAAATAAGGAGAATTTTGGCAAAGACAAAAGTATAAATGATTTAATTCTTTCCCAAATCATTTCTAACTATGGTCTTATTTCTAAATCATCTAACAATGTTCCCAAATTAATATATCCCAAGTCCCAACCCATTCAAAAGAAAAAAATGAATGATTAGGCACCATTTTTTTTTTTTTGCTAATAAATGATTAAGCACTTACAACTTCCATGAGATGGATTATGGCCACATGAATATGCAAGTTTACCATGAGAGTGTTGTGCTTGGCTTGGTGATTCCTTACGGGCACTATAAGAGTGTAAAGTGCTCGTGTGAGATGAACTAGGTTGGGATTGGGAAAGCAGTCCCTCAAAACATAGGCTGCTATGTCTTAGTTTTTATTGTTAGTTTGGGTTAGGGAAAGAAGATGTGTATTGTATCTGGATTTATGCTTGTACCTTTTACCTTTTGTTGCATTTTTTAATGAAATTTTCTCCTTTTGACAAGGGAAAAAAGGAAAAAGAAAAAGAAAAAAAAACCTTCCATGAGATGGATTGAGTTACGAAAATAATAGACGGGGTTTAACATACAACCTGGATAATTCATCAAGTTCAGAACCTAATATAAAGAGTGCATGTAGCCTTTACTAAAGACATGTATGGAACATGAATGAGAAATATAAAGAGTCAGGAGATGAAAAAATAGTTCCGTTTATTACCCAACAACTCCATGGTATTCCAAGGATATTCTTGACCGAGGCTTCTCCGACCCAAAAGAGAAATTTCTTCTTTTTGTAACCCCAACATACAGATCAGGAGACTCAGAAAGATTTTCCAACTGTGACATATGAAAAAACCAAAAACCAAAGATAACAAAGGCACTTACAAAAATTTCTGAAAATCCAATAAAAGAATATCTAAGCAGGACACAGCATAATTTAATCACTGGATACAATTAAGGATCATAACGATATCAATTACCAATGTATTAATCTCATCTAGAATTCTTTGACCATCTAGAACTTCTTGTTGCCCTTCTATTCTAGCGGTCAGCCATGTTGGACGAACAGGGCATTTCTCTCTAACATTAACGGCCTTGTACCTGGGACCTACTGTTGATACTCCATCTGAAAAAGCAACATGAAATTCGGTGTGTCCAACACCTTTGCATACACCAAACAAGAAGACATAACACAAGTGAATATAAAATCATGACTAGAGTAACAAAAGGTAAACATGTAGAAAGAAAATAAGAGCAAGTTCAGAGCCACACATTACTTGTCAATAAAAAAAAAAGAAAAGGCCAGAGCTGCTGCTAATTAACATGATTAATATTCACATTGCACATTGCACATTCTAAGCAGCAGGATAACACAAAGACACTAATAGAAGGAAAAATCAGAATGCACGGGATGACCAATAACGTATCATTCATGGGCAGCAGCAAAACGGGGGACTTTGATATATAAAGTTGCAATCTCAACTTAATCAATAAGCGTAATAAATGAGGAAGAACTTGTATGCTAAAAAGTGCAGAAAATAGGGTCAGTCACACATAAACAGAGCAGAAAACTCATTTCTCTGAACAACCACCATGCATTTGGACTGCAAAACCTCTAGCTCAAAGAAAGAAAATTTAATGAATTAATTTCTGCAATTTTCTTTATATTAAAAAGAAAGCATGGTATGATGAAATAGAAGAGCTAACTTTGTGTATCAAAGCCAGAGGACCAAAAAATGTGCCATGTTATATTACATTGATTTAGAAAGGGGTTATTCTATTTGCAAGACTATAAATGGACTCTCTCATGGAACAAACAAAAGCCCCAATTCCTTGTCACTTTGCAAGGCACACTCACTTTATAAGTCATGGTTATGGAAAAAGTGTGTCAATTACACAATAAACCGCATTGGTATTGTAACTAAAAATAAATAAACAATCAAACATATCAATTACCATTACTTTTTTCTTTATCCCTTGCAAATACAAGACCAACAGTATATGCAACACATTTTCCTGCCCATGAGCAATTGTTATATCCCTCTCCACTGTTGTAGCTGAAGCGACTCCTCTCATTCCCCACAATAAAAGTCTCCATAGGAAGAGCATAATCTGCAACAATTGAGATAGAATGAACACGCATTAAGCACCGGATAAGTTTCTTAATAACAAATGATAATAGAAAACTCAAGGGTAATTTAATTTCTCAGCCATCAAACGGAACAACAACTCCACAAAATAAAACCCAAAAACAAAGTTAGAGGAAACTCACCCAACATGCTAACAATTGGTTTCATGTCAAGATGGGCTTCCTGTACCGTCGATACATCACAACCAAGCAACTCAATTATTATAGATGCATGGCCAAGATGGAAAAATAAGAAATAATAATAATAGGGTAGCCCTATTTCTAGAGCTACTTTTGCTAATGCCAGAGCAATATTTCTATTTAGAAACACTAGAGTTTAAATTGTTAGGTAAAATTTTAAATTGCTCTGTCATGAGTATTTTATGCTGAAATAACAATTGCCTAATAATAACATCCTTCACTTACTCCAAAGAGTATAATCCCAAGCGGAGTTGTAGACTCTGAAACAGAAATAGTGAATTTCCTTATATCTGCGACAAACTTCTCTATACTTGCATCTTGATGATCCTAACATCGTTGAAAGTCTTTACCACATAAGTTGTCCTTTTTATTGTTCAAATCATAAAGAACTGACAAGCTTCTATTTATCAAGACATAAACAGTTTAACAACTAGCTAGTCAAGTTATGTGGCAAAAATTTCACCTTGTCAGATCCTAACATTGGTATAACTTCAACTTTAATGCCGGGCAAAAAACCAACAGTCAAAAGAACACCATAGTCAACATCGTCTGCGCTTATATTTCCATCTCCATCACTTAACTCACCACAAGTATCTTCCCATTGAACCTGTTCCATTTTTCCCATAATAAATGAAAAAGAGAAAATAAAAGAAAAGGCAGAACGTAATACTGTCAGTTTCATCTGCTTAAATTTTAGGATGAAGTCACCAATTCAACAATAAATAGTTAAAAACATGAGTAAACCTCTTTGAAATCATCAGTATTAACCTCGCTTCCAATTATTCCACTTGCACTTGATATAATCATTGGCGATTTTGATCCCAGCTTCTCAGAAATCTGTTGACGAACCAGCAATTCGTGACCTTTTCTTATTTTTCTGATGGAGAAAAAAATTTAAGAGGTAAAGACAGAGCAAGAATACATACAAGCCTGGAGACATCAGACAAGCGAAACTCCTTACCCACATTTGCAATAACAAAATGGGGTCTTATGGGTTCGCCTAGAACTTTATCTAGAACCTCTCTCACAGCCATCTAGCATAAAATAACAAACAAAAAAATCACTTCCCGTATAAACACGAATGCCGATTTCCAAAAAGTTATGAACTTTCTGACAAATTAAACGAAAGAAACAAGAAGAAAAATCTACAGACTAGAATTAGAAAATACCCGAGGAGAAGGATTCAGAGAGAGTGCAGAGACGAGCTTGGGACGTGAAAGAACTCGGTTGCTAACTCGGTTCCATGACTTGCAAACGCAAGAAGCTGAAGCGAAGGAAACCGCAGGTAACCTGGAGAAAATGTTGTGAAGCAAGTCGTCATTGATCAGAGCAAAGACTGTCGTTTTCTGCAACTTTGCGTGGTTGGACAACGGCTGGGTTAGATTTTCCATTTGATTCGCCACGAACCAATTCTCTTTTTCGGTGTTTCTGTGATTACGAAGAAGGACTGTTTATGGGTTTTTTTTTATCCTTGAATGCGTTTATGTGGTTTTTTTTTTGCTCACAGATAGTCTTAATGTGCTGAAGATATTGAAGTAATTATAATGATCGATCTAACATCTTCATATTTTCATAAAGAGGCGATGTTGTTATACTTTAATACCCTTAGTATAAAGTTATTATTAAATGATTGTGTCAATTTTACTATATAGTAAAAGCATATATTTTACGAATTAACAATGTGCTATCTTTCTCACGAAAACTATTCCCCCTTGTTCTCCGTACATGTTTACTGAAATTTTTCATGGCCGCCGGAAACTGTCGCTTGGCAGTCAAAGCGAAGAGGGATCCTCAATCAATCACTCATACCTATCAGCTTCTTTTTAAATTACTAAATGCATATTCACATACACCTGCATCTAGAATTGTTTGAAAAAAAATTTCCCATCTCATTAATATGTCATTATATAGTATAATTACAGTAGCATCACATATACTACAATAAGTTATCAATAATTATGATTTAATTTAAATTTAACATATATTATATGAATTAATAAAAAATGAAGTAACATATGGATTTTAAAATAATTAATAAACAAAAAAATAAAAATTTCATTTAGCCATTAACTTAAAAATAATTTTGATTTAACCTTAAAATAACAACAAAATCACAAAAAACTTAAAGAGACTCCTAAAAAAAAACTAAAAAAATTGAATTATATTAAATACGATTATTTTGCGAAAAATATAATAATTATATGATTTATTTTAAAAAATAAACTTAAAATTGTGTATTCAATTAGAATTTAGAAAGACTTGAATAGATTTTAAATTTTAAAAAATCTATATATTTTTAAATATTTTGATATATATTTTATTAAATTTTAAAATTTTTTAATAAAATTTACATAGATTTTGATATATTTTAAATTCTAAAAAATATATAGATTTTAATAGACATTTAAATACCTCAAGATATATTTTATTAAAAACAATTTAATAAGTTTGGAATAAAAGATTAATACAGTGAAAATCTACTTATAATATCAAAAAAGATAAAAATAAGGTGGTTATTAATTAAAATATACAATTTATATATATATATTAAAAAGATTAAAATAGTTTTAAATATAACGAGTTTAAGATACAGGGTTTAAACTTATGATTTAAGATTCATCGATTAAAATTTAGAGTTTAATATTTAAATATAAAATTTTAAAGTTTAAAATTTTAATATTTATAATTAAAGGTTTATGAATTTATAATCAATAAAGTGAAATTATTGATAATTTAATATTTTTCTTTATATTTAAAATGTACCTTTTAATTATTGATTTTTATTTTTGTCAATTTTATTCACTATAAATAATACATATATTAGTTCTAAACTCCGTAAAATTGAATATAATTGTATAATTTTTCCATAAAATTTTATATCCTTTTAAAGATTTTTATAATATTTTATATAAATATTTATCATACTCACACTTTCTCACTATAATTTAATTATTTTATAATTTCTTAATGAATTGTTTACTGTTATCAAATATATTCAATACATTGTTATATATTTTATTTATATATAAAAATAATTTAAAACCGTAAGAAACCTATAATTAATTATAGTTTTTAAAATTTATCCTTATCTTAAATACCCTAATGTTTTTGTAAATTTTAAAAAAATAGTAATTAAATGCTTATAAACTTTTATAAACTTTCAAAATTTCTTAAAAAAATTTAATTGAATATAGATAACTTAGTTTTAAATATGAATTTAATTTATTAACATAAATTAGTTTTATATGAATTTAATCTTCATTTTATCTCGTATTAATATTTAACAAAATTTATAATAATTTAAATTTTTTTATAAATAGACAGTTAAAGATTGAAATGTGATTTATTTATAGAAATCATTTTAATTAATATGAATTTTTTCTTATTTTTTAATCATGTAAGTAACATATGTTAAATTTTTTAATTAAATTTTAATTTTAAACAACCAATTATGCAAAATTAAATGCACGCTGGATAATTAACATATTAATATAAAAATGTTTTTTTTCCTGAGGTATATAACCTAATATTATTCTAATTCTTGATCGGATCCGTGCACAAGGCATCGGCTAATGATTCTATAATTTTTAGAGTGCGGCTGACCAATTTATTATCGCACGTGTTGTTATCCATGCTATTTCTCATTCTTATAAAGAGAAATATTAATATAATTTAATTTTATAATTATATTTTTTATATCATATCATCGATTATAATTATTTTAAAAATTAAAAAATTAATATATTTTATAAAATTTATATATATCGATAATATTTAAAAACAAAAAATTTAAATATAATTTAATATTTAAATGCGCTTTCAAGATCACTATTCAATATACCAAGCTTCAAATGAATATATTTGAGATATATTTTTTATTATTATGTGTATTAAATTTTATATTAAACACATATAAACATTTAAAATATAGGTTATTCAATCGATCGAGTATCAATCTATTACGATTTAAGTCTTCTTAAGTTAATTTTAAAATTGAAATAAATTAATCAAAATTTTGGATTTAATCGATCGAGAATTGATCACTTTCAATTTATCTAATCTCGAGTTTTTATTTTTTATAGCTTGGATCGATCGATATTGGTTTAGATTGATTGATTATTTTTTAATTATTACCTTAATCGATCGATTGCTCTTGATTTAAATCAATCAATGATTAGGACTTCAATTTTAACTTAATTGTTTATTTGAATCAAACTTTTTAATTATTATATTTTTAGGTTACTTAACGTTTTACAATTAACTTTTTTAACAATTTAACAATTAGTCTTTTACTTGAGATTTTAATGATTTTATTTAAACAAACATAATGTATTATAATCTCTCAATCCCAATTGCTTTAATTTCTATTTTATAAAATCATATTTATTAATCCATCAATCCATCAAATATTTTGATTGATTCACAAACATATTTTATTTATGATTTTACTTAATCCTTTATTCTAGTGTTTGCTAGTAATTTTAGTTTTATCTATTATTTCATTAAATCATTTAATTAAGATTTTTTATTGTTTAATTTGTTATAGGACACAACTTGTACTTGTATTAATGTGCTAACTTTTAAGGTGTCACCTGAATGAATTCGTTGGTCCGAATCTATATACCTTGTGTTGTGGAAATTATAAAAAAAAATGAAAACTTATAAGTATATTACTTGAGAGCATTATTTATAATAATTGATTTGAGCCTTAAACTTATAATCAAATATCATTTTTATAATAAATGGTTAAGTGATACAGTGGATCGATATTTTTTTTTCTCTTAAGTCATTATTGTAATTTAAGTTATTTTCACTTAAAAATATTGTGTATCAATCTTAATTTATTTTTGATTTATTTTATTTATATATGATTACATGTTTAATCGTTTTTAAAATTTTAATTTGAAATAATCTAATTAATTTTCTATTATCCTACTTTAGTTAATTACATGGATAACTAGAAAATTTTACATTATTTTAGATAATATTTATACGTGATAAAATTTTAAATGATATGAACATAAAAATAAATTTAAGTTTATATATTTTTAACATGTTTTTTATTATATTTATGAAACTATGAAAATCCAACCTCGAGCCTCTTATTTTTTTACTTTTACTTTGAAATGTTGAGAATGTGATTTCATTCCGTATCTTATTTTTTAATATTTGTTACGGCGGCTTTTTTATTTTATTAACGATATAATATATATATATATTTGTCAAAATTATTAACACCATATAAGCCAGAGAAAAAAAATACAACAATTTAATGTCTAATTCAATGTTTAAAGTTGTGGTAAATAGTTATCCTAAAAACTTAAATTATTAAGCCATAAATTAATTAAGAATCATTTTATAAATCTTACAATACCATTTAAGCTATATAAACTTTACATGACAAAATACCTGAAATCAACGTATGTTGCAGGAGTTTAAATAAGGGACCTCACAGTGTTAAAAATTGATGATCACAAATCATCTTAAAAACTTTAAGCTAAGCATATGTAAACAATTATTTTACTCACTTTCATTATTACTTTGTAATGGCAAAAAGAAACATATTAATTAGACTTGCATTTTAGATGATTTAAAAATATTTGATTAATTTTTAAAATATAAATCAATTAGATAAATGCTACATTATTATTTAAATTTATATATATATTTCATCTCATATTAATTATGATATGATATATAATCAATTTTTTTTTTAAAATAAATAACTATTTTTTTATTTCTAAAGGCCTTTACTTACGTGTCAAAATCTTAAAATATTAAAGTTATTATTACTCAAAAAAAAAAAAAAAAAACTCTACCATGTTTTTAATATAATATGTTTATCTTATTAATAGTGTTTCTTCATCTTTCTTTATTTTTAATTACATGTTACCATCTTAAAATACTAACCCTATCATTATTCAGAGAAGAGTATGACCTTCTTCTTCTTCGAAAAAAAAAAAGAAAGCAAGTTATCTAAGTAGATCTAAGTACATTAGCATGATAAGAAAGCAAGTGATCTAAGTAGACCTAATTACATTTGCATAAAATAAACCAATATTTCAATAAAATAAAAAGGTCCTTATTGTAATCGCAAGAAGGATAGCAGTTTTAATGTCACAATCATGACTACTAATCATCTATTTTTTTTCTTAATTGTAACCTAGATTTCACAATTTAACGTGTACAAATAAACTACTTCCAATTGAATCATAATTTAACATGTCAAAATAAACTTCTTAGTATTGAATTCAGTTCACTACTAATCAGAACTACATGAAAAAAAAATCTTATAGCTCTTGTTTAGAGAGAATTTAAGTATCTATTTTTAATGATTTTTAGTGAAAAATAGGAAATGATATTGATTGAATATATCTTATATTCTCCTCATTTAAGGGGTATATATATATATATATGTATCTTTACGTACATAACAGAATATATATTGGCGATCTGGATAGTACAAATTAATTTACAGAATTTAGATCGCTAGTTACAATCATTTACAAACAAAGGGAGGATATTTATATATAAGTCGTTCATGGATGATGACCTTGATCACCGAGATATCATAACTTTACCAAGTTTTAACATCCAAAATCTCACAATTTGATGACGAGGTACTATTGTCGACTGGGTTGGTATGTTTTTCCAAATTTGTTGGACGCAAGCCTTTTGTTAAGTTAGTTTTATGTCTTCGCTTTACCCTAGCAGGATACCTGAACTTATTAGGTCGTATGTCTGTTACATATTTAATATTAAACATTAACTCCCTCATTCTCTTTAATTGAAAAAAATTAAGAGAATAACCTGATCGCATATTCTTCGTATAAATAACGACCATTAAGATTACAAATTTATACTGTTTTACGATATTATTTTTATTTTTTACGAGACCTTTCAATTTCTCGTTTTTTCTTTATAAATAATAGAAAATCTTAGTATATTTTTACATATTTTTTATTTTTATAAAAATAAACTATCAATATCAATCCATTTTATCATGTATTAATATCCCATTATATGCACACACAAAAAATTATTTATAACACTCATATTTAAAATCCTAGTTTTCAATATTCTAAGAACACATAAAAATAAGTTCTCCCAATCTTTTATTCTCCGTTGAATATCAATTTTTTTTCTTTTCCTTTTTTTATCTTTTTGTGTCCAATAAGAAAAATAAAGTGATAGCAAAGGTGACTATAAAAATTATATATTTATTTTAAAGATAATATTTATATTTTTTATTTATTTTTATAATAATTTAATCATATTATAATAAAAAGGTAATTACAAAAACTATTTTTTTTATATTTATATTTTTATTCAATTATTTTAATCAGAGTTAATTTAAATTATAACAATATTTATTTAATATAATTAAAAAAATATTACATTTATTTTTATACCTATACTTTTTCGCCACCTAAGTGTTATTTTTACTATAAATAAATAAAAATGTGAGTATTTTTCTCTTACCTTTATAACACATATTTATACTAAGATTAATTATGTTATCATTTAAATAAATTTATGTGTATTTAGAGTTTGAGTCCGCTCTCCGTTACATGTATATGTATTTTGTTATGCACGACCCTTTGAGCACTGCAATCGTCGTGAGTAAGATTCGTCTTGTGTGCTTTGATTAATTTTATGCACGACCCTTTGAACACTGCATTTGACCTTTAGAATTCTACGAAACAATTACAAAATACTAACTCCATAAATTCTCTACATTCTTCTAATTTTCAAGTTAATGAATTGAAACAAAACTTACTCAACTCGTTAAACACATACAGCACAAATTATTGATTTACTCCCAACCCAACAAGCATCAAAGCCAAGTTGTTCACATATAGCTGAACAGAACAGATTATTTAATACCCATTTACTATGATAACAAACTCCAAGCATCATAACCAGCAAAACACAGGTAATTCTTTGAAACACAATTTTCAGAACCCATCAAAATCTTAAATTGTTGTTATTGTTTTGTAGCAGGACCTGGACTTAAAGCATTATTCTCTATCCACCATGAAGTAAAGCACAAGCACATTGTTTCAAGGAATTCTAAACCTCTTATTGCAATGTTTTCTAGGTATGCATTTTTTTTTCCTTCTTCTCAAAATAATAAAAAAATTAAGAAAAGTGTAAAATACC
The DNA here is from genome assembly GCA_033030585.1 of Hippophae rhamnoides. Taxonomy (NCBI): domain Eukaryota; kingdom Viridiplantae; phylum Streptophyta; class Magnoliopsida; order Rosales; family Elaeagnaceae; genus Hippophae; species Hippophae rhamnoides. Next base: position 45,433,246 of record CM065433.1, read on the forward strand.
TTACAAGTTTAATTAATATATTACATAAATTAAACATTTAAATATATTAATTTTTTGATAAAGTTATTAAATTTGAAACCTAATATACCATAAATCTACTAAGATTTTTTGTTGTTTTATGTTTTAAACATAATCGATATTTGATGTTATATTTTTCAAACTTTAACTTAAATTTGTTGTACTACTTATAATACAATATAGATCCATTAATTTTAAAAATAAGAATTATAGGTATTTCTAATATCTTACTTTATAATCTTATCATAATTAGTTTACTAATTTGGCACCGCAGCATTACGAAAAGATAAAGAGAAGTAGAGACTTTCCTTCTTTCTTTTCTGAATTATTTTCGCCAGAAGCCCACTTATGGGCCCAAAATTTCAAAGAAGAAGGCCCAAAAACGACTTGTAAATTGAATTGTCAATATGCCTGAACTTTTTTTTTATTACTTTCTTTTCCAAAATTTGAGAGAATTTCGAATTTATCGCTAAGCTTCAGCTTTTCCGTAAATGGTTTATTATAGTTCACAAGTTTGGTACGATGCCGTTAGGATTCTGTTAATATTGTGAATTTGTGGAAGTAGGTTGCAGTTGGGCATGGACGGCGAGGAGTTGACTGAGCAAGAGACTGCACTCTATGATCGCCAAATTAGGATTTGGGGAGCTGATGCTCAAAGACGGTAAATAAGCAGCATTTACTCTTTTTTTGTAATGCATACATAACAATATTGAATGTGCTTTTATTTCTAAAATGTCTATGCTTAATTGGCATGGCTTTTCATTTTGTTGTTTCAGGCTAAGTAAAGCACGTGTATTAGTATATGGAATGAAAGGAACTATTGCTGAGGTAAGCGTGGAATTTATGTATAACTAGTAGTTACGAATGATTTGATTTTTGTTTCGTTTGCTTAGTTACTATTTGATACGTTTACCCGAGAATTTGTTACCTGTTACACTTTGTTATCTGTGGTGTTCGTTACAATTAACTAGATATTGTTTTGGCTTTTTACGAACGTACATGTACTATTTGGTTGTAGTTTTGCAAAAATATTGTGCTGGCTGGTGTTGGTAGCTTGACTTTGGTGGATGATCGGGCAGTGACTGATCAGGAGTTGTTCTCTGCTAACTTTTTGATACCTCCTGATGAGAGTGTGTATGGTGGGAAGAGTCTAGCTGAACTTTGTTGTGATTCTCTCAAAGATTTTAATCCAATGGTTCGTGTTACTGTTGTAAAAGGTTTGTATCTCATTAACCATAGGTTTTTTTCCCTTTAATATTATGTTTATGTTTCAAAATTGTGAATTAAGTTATTTTTGCTTGCATATCCGAAGCTATGGTCTTTGTATAATTCAGTATATTGAGGATTTAACAAAAAAATTAAATAATTAGTGAAATTGACAAAAAATTAATTTTCGATCTTACAGGTGACATTTCAGGATTCAATGAGGAATTCTATTGCAAGTTTGACGTTGTCATTGTCTGCTGTTGTTCTCTAACAAAAAAAGTACTGGATGTACCCATAGTATTAGTTTGTGGTCTTTTGACTGTTGAAGGACTACCTTTGAATCTTGCTCGGATCCTTGGACTTTGTGCAATTTTCATGTTTGTGATTTTCTATTCAATATTTTTCACGGTTAATTTGCATTTTTTCTTTTAACCTTCTGCTGTAGAAATTGATCAATGAAAAGTGCCGGAAGTTATCAAAGCCTGTAGCATTTTATGCAGTTGACTGTAGAGACACTTGTGGTGAAATATTTGTTGATCTTCAACTCCACAAATATTCAAAGGTGGTAATTCATTAATTATTTGATTTTTTTTTTGTTGCTTTCAAATACAACTTGGTGATATTTTATGATAGAAGCGGTAAATATTATTAATCATTTCTTTGGTATATTTTGACAGAGAAAACTTGACGAAACTGTTGAATGCCAACTGCAATATTCAAGTTTGGAGGTTTATCTTGATTTGTTATTGCTCTCTCTCTGTATATATATATTTGCTTTACCTCTTCACTGTCTATAACTCTTTTGTACTTTTGTTAAAGGAAGCAATTTCTGTACCTTGGAAAACACTTCCCAGGAAAGTGACAAAGCTGTATTTTGCTATGAGAGGTGGTACTTTGTAGTTCTTTTATAGACTTTTTTAAAAAAAAAACAAGATATATAAATAAATGGAAATGATTCTCTTCTGCAATATTTCTTTGAACAACAAAGATGAAGAAATAGATGTTGCTTTTGAATGAGTTCCTTGATAAATACTTTGCCTAGAATGCGACATGTTATTTATGTCTTTACACTTAAGATTGTATATATCCATGAAAGACAACAATCTTGCTCTTCTTGCAGTAATAGAAATGTTTGAAGAAGCTGAAGGACGTAGTCCTGGGGAAAGTTCAATTGCAGACCTTCATAGTGTTCTGAAAGTGAAAAAGGAGCTTTGTGAAGCACAGGTATGGTTATTTAATTTTGAGAGTTTGTGTTCATAATATTGTTCTCCACCTTCTCACCTTTCGTTTTTGTTATAAAATTGCAGTCACTAAATGAATTGCGCATTCCAGATACCATCCTAGAAAAATTGTTGGTCAGTGAAAGAGAATTTCCTCCAGTTTGTGCCATTATTGGTGGCATCCTTGGACAGGTGTAGTAACTATTCTTCTGTTTGTTTGTTTTTTTTTTGGTCGTAATATAAAATTTTGTTTCAAGTAAATCAATTTATTTTGACGTAGTTAATCATCTATCTTAGGAGGTTATTAAAGCTATATCAGGCAAAGGAGACCCGTTGAAGAACTTTTTCTATTTTGATGTTATGGACGGGAAGGGCATAATGGAGGACATATCAATTTCTTAACCCTGAAGCGGAGAAGCGTTAAAAATGAAGTGTGTATACTAATCCCCGCTAATTGATAGCGATTAAAAATGCAAGTTAGTTGTAAGCGTCAGGTAGGAAATTAAAGGTGAAAGATTTATTAGAAACTGTGACCCCTTTTACTGCTACGGACGTTTCTTGTATTAATGCTTGGGGAAGTATTGTTATTTTTGAGCTTTTATTATCACATACATTTTCAGTTTCAAAGCAGTGTTGCTAAGAATTCTTCTGTCAAATTCTTCTAATTGAAATCTGAAGTCCAATCAGTAGAAAGAAATCTGAAGTCCAATCAGTAGAAACTAGAAAATACGTATCTTTTGTGCTTACAGTCGTTGTAACCACAAGTTATAGCTATTCACGATGTTGCTGTAACCTTATGGTTGTTATTGTGAGAGCAATCGTTTCCTTAAGGGCATAAATGTAATTTTAGAGTAGACGTACTCAACTGCTTTAGAGTAATTATATTTGACCTTATTAAGCCACAAACATTTTTTATTATTTTATAGACACTGACACTGATATTAAATTACGTAGATCTATAAATAGTATAGTTTATTTTTGAATAGGGATATAATGGGAATGCAATTGTAGTAGGAATGCATAGAGTTTTCTGTGGTTCCTGTTTTTAATATGCCGTTGACTTGATCTGAAGCTGAAGAACTTGCAATGCTGTCTGCTGGTGCATCTATATTGCCAGGAATAACATAAGCAATTTTCTATATTTTTATGTCGTTTTGGGTGGACTAAGATGTTAACAGAAAGAGATTGCAGTTTTCTCAATTAGTCTCATTCTTAAGCAACGGAACAGATTCCAATCTTATTAGAAGAAAGATGTCATCTCTCTTCATTCCTGATCATTTTTTTAGACTCTAGTTGGTGGGCGATGAGCATTCGCTTTGTCCGGTAAAGGCAAAAGAAGGAAGGAAAAGGGGACGAAAAAGGATTATGATATTGTCTCCCATGTATTAAGATATGTTTACTTTATTACGTTGTTAGGTTGATGATCATAAATAAGTTTCGTGTTATCTTTTTTGTTAAAAAGTTTTGTGATGTTTATCAGTTTATAGATAGTGAGATACTGAGATATGTAGACTATAAAACAAGGTTGCAGGGGAAGCGACATTTTTTCAATTGACCAAACTTTAATCATTTTCGTTGCTTAGCAAGTCGAAACCCAATTAAGTAAAAAATAAAGTTTTCTTTTCATATAGACTTAAAGTCATTTTTCGCAAAGAATTTTCCATTTATGCTAAAGCAATTAAAACTTACAAGTAAATAAAAAGGAAACAAAGTATCATCAAATTAAAAGTTTAAACATAAAGGAAAATAGATAGTTGGCTGGATAAGGTAAATCTTTCTCAATCTAATTAATGGCGAAAATCTTTTTAAATAAATAAAATATAAGATATTTGAGTTAATAATCCCACCACTACTGTAATCCAGCATCAAATTTGAAAAGGAACGTGGGAGAGCTTTTTAAGCCATGTAAAGACATTTGACTGTTTCAAATTCCACAAACATTAAGCAAAAGAAAAAGGATTAGCAGGGTCCAGTGACCCTACCATGGAAGGCTCCCAAGAAAAAGAAAAAGAAACAAATGTTTCTCAATTACAGCAGAAGTTCATCAATTTGCAAAAAGATTGGGACTCATTCAAAATGTCCTGCCCAAAAACGATTAGCAGGCTTTCAACAAATTACTCAAACAGCAATATTGTCAAAACAAGTCTTCAATATTTGGAAGACAATTCTCCAAGAGAGATCATGCCATCGCTTCAACGCAGATCATCAAAATATCCTCCAGAAGGAATATGGAAGGTACGGACCAATGAATTGGCAGTTGAAGAGATAATTAGAGAGAGAAGAGAAGCCCTTGAGAGTGGTAAGTTAAAAGGTCGTAGGCTTTTTGTGGAAACTGATGAGATGGATTTTGGAGAATTAACAGAAGATAGAGGGCTTGATTGGATTAATATTGAAGCAATGCAAGAGAGTCACGATGTAATTAGATCGGTAATGTCCTTTGACTTTGATTATTCTGATCACGATGGTGAAAGTAATGATTCCTACGAGAGCAAAGAAATTCCTGTTTGTTTCCAAGGTGGTTCTTCTCGTGATCAATGCTCTGTTGAAACTGAAAATTTTGAAGTAGAAGAAAAAATAGTGACTACCGTTAATTATATGGAGGAGAAAAGGATTAATGTCAATGGTTGGATCGGCAAGAACGGGGTGATGAGGTGTACCGTTTTGCATTGGCTTATTACTGTTGTCTTTGTTGTAATTGGAATATACATTACTGTCAGTCACGATGGATATGGTGGTCATGAAAATCAGATTACTCTTGTTCCCACTTGATCAGTACTTTCCTTTTCTCTGCCGATGATCTTCTTTCTGAGTTTGATAACTGATTCGTTACTCTCTCTTTTTTACCTTTTGAGTTTCTACTATACAATCAAACAAGATATCTAATATATATAAATCTAAATGCGGATGTATCATTGAAATAGTTCACAAATTTGTATACGTTAATTCCTTGAAATTACGGAAACTAATATATATATATATGTATATGTATGTATGTGCGCGCGCAAAAGAGTATCCATATGGATCATGAAACCATTTATTGAGTTTACTATTTTTTTTATTGTTTTTTTTTTAACAAAAAAAAGATTCTTATTTAAAGATAAATACATAACTTTAAATCATATTACGAATATAGAATCTTAAATTATATCACGGAATATATACACTAACATGTTCAAACTCATCATTTCCATCCCAAGTAACATAGTTACTAAGAGGATAGCAAGCAAACCATCAATTTTAATTGTTCCTCAGAGCACTAACAGTCAAGCAAACACTTTCTTAACCGTACAAAGAGAGTCGACCATTATACAATCAAGCCAATAATAAACCACTTCCTTAACAAACAACCATAAAAACACAACAACAATATCCAAAATCATGACATACAACTAATCAAACTTCAACAAAAAAAAAAGAACAAAACAAGAAAAGAAATCTAAAGCATTAGTGATAATGTATAGGCTAGCAGCATCCTCAAGCTCCATGTATACTACTAGAGAGGGACAGAGATCTATGTCCGAAATTCCACCATCACTCTAGGCAATTTTGATGATTATATGCACTTTCCTCACAATCAGAGATAGATCCTACGGCTCCCTTAATACTCTGCGCAGAACACCTTTCTTCACCCAGCCTAGCTAGCTGAAAAAACCTTTGTTGAGCATTAGAAAACATATACAAATAAGTTATTGCACGAGCAATAAGTTCCAAATCAAACCACTCTCGCTCTTTGTTGATCGAATCTTCATCTCTGAGCACAAGGTCCAAATTATTCAAGCTTTTGAGCGTATCTTCTATAGCTGGAAAACTCAACACACAAAAAATAGCTAGAAACATAGAATGAGGCACAAACTTCACAAGAGAATCAAACAAAACCATACAAAGCAAGGCCAATTTTTGGCAGAACCAAAGAGTAACAACTCCTAGATAGGCACACAAACAACACCAATTACCTCACAAATAACATAACTAAACTCACAACGGTCAGTGGAGTGAACACAAGCTTCAACACTTCAGAAAATATTGATGCTATCGTTACAATCACATTCCCTAAGCTCAAGACAGATATTGCAATGGAAGACAGTCTCAAACATTACGCAGAAGCACATAGCCGAACCTAAAATCAGAAACTCACGCAGTTCATACCATGGAGGCTTTAATCAAACTTGATCGTTATGCTCAATAATTGCTAAACATGATGATCGATTATCAGTGATCTATAACGCCATAAATGGATGACGAAGATGATAGAATAGGCGAATCTTCGAGATGAAGATATGTGGACTCTTTATGATCGCAAAGATGGTCAGCAACAATAGCAGGTGAAATGAGAAGGTAAACACTAAGAATCAAGTGAAAGCATAAGCAAACTTGACAAATTTGGGGAAAATCTTACAGTTGCATTGTGGTTAGATTTGAAGAATGCATGCTTATGTAACTTCACCATTTTGAACCTGTTAATATAATGGCCCAAAACTTCAAGCCCAAGTCCATTTGCATTAACCTAATTTTTTCCCAATCTCCCTTATATATATAAAGCAGCTGCGTGAAGAAAAAACAGCTGAGAAAGCAGCAGCCGAAAAAAATAGAGAGCAGAGAGAATAAAAGAAAAGAAAAACTGCAGAGAGTTGAAGATATAGCAGCTGCAGCAATTGGGAAGAAGAAGAAGCTGTTTTTCTTCCATAGTTTCATGTCCTCAGAGAATAAAAGAAAAGAAAAACTGCAGAGAGTTGAAGATATGGCAGTTGCAGTAATTGTGAAGAATAAGAAGCTGTTTTTTTCCATAGTTTCATGTCCTTGCTGCTGCCAATTATATTCCATCTCATTTGTACGGTAATATTTGATTTAATAGCAAGTTTGTTAATTTATCTTTCTATATATATTACCAGTAAATTAGAGGGGATATTTTGTGTGTTGATTTTAGATTTTGGTATAATTTGTGAAGCTCTTTGGAAATTGGTGTTTGTATCTCCATTTTTATTATTAGTGGATTTTTTCTCGGTGTGCCGTCGTCAGTGGAGTAGACTTTTCACACTGAAAGTTGAACCACTTAAATCATTGTGTGCCATTTAATTTCTTACTGCTTATTTATTTTGCTGTTACCCATTATTATTAATTTGTGCAACCAAAATTGGACCTGATATTCGCTTCCGCAAGAGCCAATTCGTAACAAATTGGTATCAGAGCTATTGGGTTATTCTGTTATTTATTGAAACTGATCAAGTTTGCTCTTTTGGATTTATTTTGAGCTTCTGGTTATCTGATTGGTTACATATTTTCTGAGTTGTACTTCTGTTTATTTAATATTGGGTTTTCTGTCATGGCGGCAAAATATGAAATTGAGAAATTCAATGGTAGAAATGATTTCAGTTTATGGCGTATGAAGATACGGGCCGTATTAGTTAAAGAATGGCTCGTTAAGACACTTGAAGGTAAGGATAAATTGCCAGAAAAATTGAACGATGAAGAAAAAGATGCATTGATGGAAAATGCTTTAAGTTCAATTCAGTTATCCCTGTCTGATGAGGTATTACGCGAGGTTGGTGATGAGCAATCTCCTGCTGGGTTATGGCTTAAATTGGAGAATTTGTATATGACCAAGTCTTTGACCAGTCGGTTATATTTGAAGCAGCGTTTGTATACATTCAGAATGTCAGAAGGTACACCTTTACACGATCATCTTGACGAATTTACTAAAATTATTCGTGATATGAAAAATGGTGGTGTTAAGATTGACGATGAGGATCAGGCTTTAGTTCTATTATGTTCTTTACCTCATTCATTTGAACATTTTGTTGATACCATGCTATATGGGCGAGACACTATTTCTTTGGAAGATTTCAAAGCAGCTTTGAATTCCAGAGAGTTGAAGAAAAAGGTGTCTACAAGCAACAATGATAATAGCAGTGGTTTATTTGTCAGAGGTAGAAATCAAGAAAAAGGCACAAGCAGTAATAGAGGCAAGTCTAGATCCAAATCTAGAAAAAGAAAAGATAAATGCAATTATTGCCGTCAGGAAGGGCACTGGAAAGTAAATTGTCCGAAACTCAAAGGTAAAGGAAAATCTATCACAATGTCTTCTGGTACTAATGATGTTCTTTGGTGTTGCGAGATAGTTACGGTTAGATGGTGAAAATGTTCTATCGGTATCTATTGGTTCTCCTGGAGATGTTTGGATTCTTGATTCGGGTTGCACTTACCATATGCGCCCCGTAGAGATTGGTTTGCTTCTTATCGATCTATCATTGATGGGGGTGTTGTCTTGATGGGAAACAATATGTCTGCAAGGTTATTGGTATTGGTCTTGTCCAGAATTAAGATGCATGATGGTATTGTTAGGACTTTGAAAGATGTTCGCCATGTTCCGCATTTGAAAAAGAATTTGATATCTTTGGGTACTCTTGATTCACAAGGCTATAAGTATGTATTTGAAGGTGGAGTTTTAAAAGTTAGTAAGGGTGCTCTCATTGTTTTTAAAGGGCAATTGTCGCGTGGTCTCTATATCTTCGGTAGCTTGTTATTGGCAGTGTATCAGTTTCATCCTCGTCAGATCAAGATTCAGACACTACTCGATTATGGCATATGCGGCTTGGGCATATGAGTGAGGCAGGGATGTCTATTTTGAGCAAACGAGATTTGCTTTGTGGTCAGAAAACTGGGAAACTTGATTTCTGTGAGCATTGTGTCTATGGAAAGCATCGCAAGGTCAAGTTCAGTACAACCATCCATAAAACGAAAGGTACTGTTGATTATATTCATTCAGATCTTTGGGGTCCTTCTCGTGTTGTGTCTAAGGGTGGTGCCCGGTATATGTTGACTCTTATTGATGACTTCTCTTGTCATGTATGGGTGTATTTTTTGACGAATAAGAATGATGCGTTCTCAAAATTTGTAAAATTCAAGGCTTGTATAGAAAATCAAACAAGCAAGAAAATCAAGCATTTGAGAACTGATAATGGTTTGGAATTTTGTGACAGTTAGTTTAATGAGTTATGTGAAAGAAATGGCATAGTGAGACACCGCACTGTGCGTCATACACCACAGCAAAATGGAGTAGCAGAACGTATGAATAGGACTCTCTTAGAAAGATCTCGTTGTATGCTCTTTCAAGCTGACTTGGATAAATATTTTTGGGCTGAAGCTTGTAACCATGCCTGTTATTTGGTGAATCGGTCTCCATCAACTGCAATTGAGTTGAAGACTCCGTTTGAGGTATTCTTTGGTACTCCTGCTAATTATTCTGATTTGAAAGTTTTTGGTTGTCCTACTTATGCTCATGTTAATGATGGTAAACTTGAGCCTAGGGCATTGAAATGCATATTTTTGGGATATCCTTCTGGGGTGAAAGGTGATAGATTATTGTGTGTTGAACCCAAGTCACCTAAATTTTTTATTAGCAGAGATGTTAAGTTTGATGAGTCTTCTATGTTGCAAAAGAAAAAAGAGTCTATTGTTGTAGATAAAGACCACGGTGTTAGTGAGCAGGTGGAGCTTGAGAGTGGAGCTCCTAGTCAAGTACAAGAGGGCACTTCAGATCAACCATCTGTGGATGAGATAGACGATTCTGCTCATGATGTAGCAGAAGAGCAGCATGAGCAACCATACAGTATCGCAAAGGGTAAAGGAATAAGAGAGATTAGACGTCTCGGAGGTACGCGGTCTGCGGACTTAGTTTCTTTTGCATTGTACGTGGCGAGTCTATTGAGGTGCGTGAACCTTACAGTTATCGTTAATTTGTCACTTGTGATGAGTACATTCGGTGGTTGGTTGCTATGAATGAAGAGATTGAATCACTTCATAAGAATCATACATGGGAATTGGTGAAACCGCCTAAAGGCAGGAAGATTGTTGGAAACAAATGGGTCTTCAAGAAAAGGAAGGTATACCTGAGGTTGAAGCAGCTAGGTTCAAGGCACGTGTTGTTGCAAAGGGCTATTGTCAGAAGAAAGGTATTGACTTCAATGAAGTATTTTCTCCTGTTGTGAAACATAGCTCTATTCGTGTGTTGCTTGCTATGGTTGCATTGTTTGAGATGGAATTAGAACAGCTTGATGTCAAGACAGCCTTCTTACATGGTGAGCTTGAAGAACAAATATATGTGCATCAACCAGAGGGGTTTGTTGTTCCAGGTAAGGAAGATCATGTTTGTTTATTGAAAAAGTCTTTATATAGGCTGAAGCAATCTCCAAGGTAGTGGTATAAGCGGTTTGATTATTTTATGATTGATCATGGTTACTCTATGAGTGATTATGATAGTTGTGTTTATCATAAAAGATTCCATGATGGTTCATCAGTTTATTTGTTGCTTTATGTTGATGACATGCTTATTGCTTCTAAGAATAAGTCCGAGATTCAGAAATTAAAGTCTCAGCTTAATAGTGAGTTTGAAATGAAAGATTTGGGTGCAGCGAAGAAAATTTTGGGCATGGAAATTTACAGGGATAGACAAGCGGGCAAGCTTTATTTGACTGAGAAAAGTTATATTGAAAAAGTTCTTGAACGTTTTGGCATGAAAGATTCTAAACATGTGAGTACGCCGTTAGCTGCGCATTTCAGGCTTTCTTTGGATTTGTCACCACAGTCAGAAGAAGAAGAGCGGTACATGTCTCAGGTTCCATATGCTAATGTCGTTGGGAGTTTGATGTACGCTATGGTTTGTACTCGTCCAGACATTTCATATGCAGTTAGTGTTGTCAGCAGATATATGGGTAATCCTGGTAAGGGTCATTGGCAAGTAGTGAAATGGATACTTCGGTATTTGAGAGGTACATCTAATTTTGGTTTGGTATATGATGGAAGTTCTAATACTGGTTGCAGTGTTATTGGTTATGTGGATTAGATTATCTTTGGTGATCTGGATAGAAGAAGATCTCGGACGGGTTGTGTCTTCACTCTTTCTCGTTGTGCCATTAGTTGGAAGGCTACTTTACGATCTGATTGCTTTGTCTACGACAGCAGGCGGAATATATGGCAGCGGCGAAGCGATGAAAGAAGCCATTTGGCTTAGAGGTTTGGTTTGTGATTTGGGTTTACAACAGGATACTTCTGTTGTATTTTGTGATAGTCAGAGTGCGATACACTTGACTAAGAATACTATGTATCATGAAAGAACCAAACACATTGATGTCAGATATCACTTCGTTCGTGACATTGTCTCCCAGGGTGCTATTGTTGTTAATAAGATAGCCACTACAGAGAATCCAGCTGATATGTTAACCAAACCAGTTTCATTTAACAAGTTCAAGCATTGCTTGGACTTGATTGGTATTTGTTGAAGATGATCACCCTTCGGGGCTTTGGATGACGGTTATTTGGTAATCCGAGAAATTTCATTTGAAGAATTGTTTTTGTTTTGTTTTGAGCCAAGGTGGAGATTTGTTAATATAATGGCCCAAAACTTCAAGCCCAAGTCCATTTGCATTAACCTAATTTTTTCCCAATCTCCCTTATATATATAAAGCAGCTGCGTGAAGAAAAAACAGCTGAGAAAGCAGCAGCCGAAAAAAATAGAGAGCAGAGAGAATAAAAGAAAAGAAAAAGCTATGAGAGAGTTGAAGATATAGCGGTACTGCAGCAATTGGGAAGAAGAAGAAGCTGTTTTTCTTCCATAGTTTCATGTCCTTGCTGCTGCCAATTATATTCCATCTCATTTGTACGGTAATATTTGATTTAATAGCAAGTTTGTTAATTTATCTTGCTATATATATTACCAGTAAATTAGAGGGGATATTTTGTGGGTTGATTTTAGATTTTGGTATAATTTGTGAAGCTCTCTGGAAATTGGTGTTTGTATCTCCATTTTGATTATTAGTGGATTTTTCCTCGGTGTGCCGTCGTCAGTGGAGTAGACTTTTCACACTGAAAAGTTGAACCACTTAAATCATTGTGTGCCATTTAATTTCTTACTGCTTATTTATTTTGCTGTTACCCATTATTATTAATTTGTGCAACCAAAATTGGACCTGATATTCGCTTCCGCAAGAGCCAATTCGTAACAGAACCATATTATATTGGCTATACAAAACAATTCTGGCTCAGTTTGAACTAAAGCACTACAAATTCCCGCATGATGTTATATATGTGAAGTACATGTATTGGCAAATTATTTCAATTTTTTTTATCGCTACTATAATATGGTTCAAGGTAATTATAAAAATGTGAAATTTATATGTGGTAAACAATTTATGTCTTCTGGGAACAAAAATCAGAGAAAAAAAATTAAACAAATCCTCAACATAATGATGTTGTTAAGACTTATAAGGAATATTGCTGAGTTACTCTTAAACAATGTGAAACTTAACACAAGTAATTTTAAAAACTTAAATGTTAATGTTTGGTGAAATGCATGCGAATCAAAATTTTGGTCCATACAGCAAAGCAGTATAAACTTTTAAACCACATAATTGATTTCATTGATCTTAACAATCTCGATCAGGTACCTCAATCAGGAAATCAGGCTGCTGCTTTCTAACACAATTTTGTGTTTGCACACCATATGAAAATGCTTATTATATAAGCAACACAATGGATGAATTTTGGTTCACAACTTCACTAGAGGAACTTCCTCAAAACCTTACTAGAAGTACTTATCAACTTTTATTTATGATTTCATTTTATATATCCATTCGAATTTTATTCTCATCGGAGATAATTATGGTCAGTACTATAACAATTTTTCCCTTGCATTCTAACTACCAAAAATCTTGGTTCACATAACAGTTCATTTATGTGTTCTTTATATTTTTTATAACTATTTCTAATTTATAATATTCCTTTTTTAAAAAAAAAAGATAAGTTATTTTGTAAAGCTTTCTGATTTTTAGTTTCTAATATCTATGTTTTCAATCATTTTTTTTTTCATTATTTATTCATAAAAAATATTTGATGAAAATTTAAAAAAAAAATCATAAATTTCATTCTTAATTCTATTTTATAAGTGATTCTTTAAGAAATAAAAAATTAATATAAGAAATTTGGATGAAAATCAAACAAATTAGAAAAGGTACAATTGCATGTGGAGGGACATTTTTCGAGTACCACATGGAGGGATGATTGGGTTGGGCAATGCGTCTCTTGTGTGGCTAAAAATTTATTTTTATGTATAATTGATTTCACAATTTCAAAAATTTCAAAAGAATAGAATATACATTCGGTTCCTTCTTGTAATAAACTTAGTTATTTTTATACGTAAATAAAAATAAAATTAATATATTTCATATTTTTGAAACATTTTTTTTATTTTTTTCTCTTATAAGTATTATTTTTGTACCACATAATATAAATATTTCATATATAATCAAGATTTCTTATTTTATTTGTGATAACATATACAAATTTAACTCTACCCTCGTATCATTTCTGAAACTTCCTATTACATATTACTTTTTTTTGTTTTTTTAAGAGAAAACTATCATGTATTACTTAATCCCCTAAAAAATAATTTCTAACTCCTCACTCATATCTTTTTTAACAACTATATCTCTTATTTTATTATTTTTTTTTAATTTCTTAAAGGAACTAATTGTAATAAAATTTATGAAATTTAAGAGAATATATCATAATAAAACAAATATAAGTATTTTTTTTAAAACTTAAATGCTGTTTTTTTATAGTTTTAGAAATCCTATAATAATTTTTCGTTTATGTTTCCCGTGAAGCTTTTTTTTTTTTTTGGGGGGGGGGGGGGGGGGGGGGGAAAGGTTGTGGGTGATGGGTACATATGTTTGGAAAAGGGTTGTGGGGGTATGTGTACATATGTTTATGGGCCTATCAAAAAGATTCATATTTGGGTCTGTGCAGCCTAAGTGCCTAACCCTACTAAACATCAGATATGGCTCCACAAAGTAAACTCTATATTCATGTAAATGCCCAATCAAATTATCCTACCCAGTTTATACGTGCTGTGCTTTTGAAGGACAATATTGACATCGACCTTTCCCTCCTTAGTCCATTCCTTTGCAATGCCTCATTTTTTTTAATTATCAAAAATTACTTTAATATAATTAATCGGTAAAAATGATTACAAATCAAATCAAAAAAAGGAGCTCGACAAAAACATCAAGAAATTACATTTTAAAATTCAAACTCAAAATTTTTACTAAGAGCAATATTTCCCTTAATTTAAGGGCAATGTTTCTTTTCTTTCAATTTAAAAGTAATATTCGGTGCAAACCTCTAACAAAATATTTTTTTAATTTATATTACTTAATTGATAAAGATAATTAATTAAAAAAATAATAATTATTTCCATTACATTTTTAGAATAGAAAATATATATTATTTTATTAGAATTATAATACATTAAAAAATTCAATTATAAGAAGTAAAAAAATAAAATTTGAAGAGCATATTAACGCAAAAAAAATCATATTTCATCGTTCAGATGATAGCACCGGCTATAATTACATCTTTTGTGGGTTTTCATTTGTTTACCTGTATTGCATTAAAACAATTCTATATGATAAATAAATTTATCTAAGTTAAGATTCAAATAGAAATACATTAAAAATTATGAGCAATACACGCAAATAAATAAAAACTCATAAAGAGAATTATTACTAGCAATTACCCTAAGCCTTACACTCTTATAATGAATATATATTTATTTTATAACGCTTATAATGAAATTAGAAGAAGAAAACAATAATTTAGAGAGACTTAAATTCAAAAAAGTTTTCCGAGTTCCTCATAATGATTATAGGACACAAACCTATGTTTATACATATCCTATGGGACATTTATCAAAATTCACAATTTGTTCCAAGTTCTCGTGTGCTAATTCTCGTGCATATCCTCCCTTTTTCATAGAAAATTTATGAAATCAATCGATCGACTCTTTGTCAATTAATCGAACCATTAAAATTAAGAATCAAAAATTGAAGAAAAACTCCTCAAGTAAAACATGAATGAAGCTCAATCTATCAATCCTTATCTCAATCGATAGAGTTTTTCAAAATCCATTCAATACTTGATATGCAATTCTTTTAATCCAATTTTTTATGATTGATTACTCATAATGGTAATAAAACATCCTCATGTATTTACATCAAACACACTATAGAGAGAACAAGATCATTCAATAAAATATAATTTTTCTTATTTGGTCCATAGTGATAGTTTGTTAGAGATGCATAATGAGAAAAGTGTCGAATTAGTCTTAAAATTATGATAAAAAAATGCATTTAAGTTATGAAATTGTTATCTTACGCATTACAAGTCATTATTTTCATGAATGTGTTATGATTGATTAAAAATAATATTAGGTTTGTTAGTCAAAATAGGAGGTGCCTAATTTAGAAGAAAATTCATATTGTCAAAGATGGAGGTGCCTAACCTTGTTTGAATAAAGAAAAAGAAAATTAGGTAGCCTAATTTTGTTTAAACGAAGAAATGTTTGGCATATGAAATGAGAACTTGAAGGCTATAAATATGGCTTCATTTCTTCATTGATAATCATCCCAAAAATAGAGAAAAGCTTGTATGAGAAGTTCTTGAGTGAGAGAATTTTGTGAGAAAATTCTCTTGGGCTTGTAATTGCTCTTGTCTTTTGGGTATGTGAGAAAATTACTGAGAGTGTGGTTCTAACAATTTTCCACATAGTGAATTTTTTCTTTGGTTTTCTTTTGACAACGAAAGTGGTTTTTCTCTAATTTGGAGTTTCCACTATAGTTCTTGTGTTGTATATTATCTATTTCTCTATTATTTGATATTCTTCAAAGGAAGATCTTGGGAGGGAGAATTTGTGATTATACCATTTTATCCAAATTTCCTAACAACTGGTATGAGAGCCAATTTCAAAGAAAGAATGACAAATGTCAGGAGTCAAGATTGACATTGAGAAATTTGATGGGAGAATCAATTTTGGCTTGTGGCAAGTACAAGTCAAAGATTTGTTGATCCAATATGGGTTACACAAGGCGTTAAAGGGGAAACCAGCCCTTGTTACTGGTATTGAGTCCAGTAAAACCAATATAAGTGATGAAGATTGGGAAGATCTTGATCTAAGAGTGCAATTCGGCTTTGTTTGGCCAAAAATATTCTTGCAAATGTGCATGGAATATCTATGGCCAAAGAACTACGGCAAAAGCTTGAAGAATTGTATCAAAGCAAAAGCGTTTCAAATCGGGTGTATTTGAAAGAGCGGTTCGTACTTTGCGTATGAATGAAAGAACTATTATGTCGACCATCTAAGTGTTCTCAATGGTATTGTCTACGAACTCGGAAACCATTGGAGTTAAACTTGATGATGAAGATATAGCTTTAAGGCTCATCCGGTCTCTTCCATCTTCTTATGATCACATGGAAACCTATCTTGATTCATAGAAAGGAGAAAATAATTTTTTTCGAAGTTACTAGCAAGTTGTTTTACGAAGAAAAAGGCTTAGTGGTGAAAGAAATGTTTCGCTGGCTTCGACATTGGTAGTGCGACAAGGAACCGAAAGAAAAACAATTTCATGAAAAGAAGATAGTGTGTTGGAGGTGTGGACAATCTGGGCACCTCAAAAGAAATTGTCCAAAGGGTGGGCGATCCTACAACTTAAGCTCAAATACCGACGGTGGCTAACAGTATATGTTTTCAAAGACTATAGTGATGCTCTTTGAAAGAGCGTGTACATCCTCGTGGCGTCTTGCTATTGGTCTCTAAATATTGCCATGAAAGAGGGTGTGTTCTTGGTAAGCGGGTCCTGAAGTTTGCACGGGCATTGGCTTGGTATATATGCAAGAGGTGTGTGGTGAAAAAGAATGTCGATGGTGATGAAGCTCGGGAAAACCAAGTGTGAGAGTTGCACCCATAAATTTCGGCCAAGTTTTTTTTCGACTTAGCCGATGTGAAATTCTTAGAATTGGTGATTAATTCTAAGTGATTGTACTCTTTATGGTGGAGTATGATAATTCTCGGTATGAGAGAATTATATGGCTGATGGAATAAACAGTGTTGTAGTGGTAAACATGTTTATTTTTAATCAAGGTGGAGATTGTTATGATTGATTAAAAATAATATTAGGTTTGTTAGTCAAAATAGGATGTGCCTAATTTAGAAGAAAATTCATGGAATGTGGCTTACTATATTGTCAAAGATGGAGGTGCCTAACCTTGTTTGAATAAAGAAAAAGAAAATTAGGTAGCCTAATTTTGTTGAATGAAGAAATGTTTGGCATATGAAATAAGAACTTGAAGGCTATAAATATGGCTTCATTTCTTCATTGATAATCATCCCAAAAATAGAGAAAAGCGTATATGAGAAGTTCTTGAGTGAGAGAATTTTGTGGGAAAATTCTCTTGGGCTTGTAATTACTCTTGTCTTTTGGGTGTGTGAGAAAATTACTGAGAGTGTGGTTGTAACAATTTTCCACATAGTGAATTTTTTCTTTGGTTGTCTTTTGACAACGAAAGTGGTTTTTCTCTAATTTGGAGTTTCCACTATAACTCTTGTGTTGTATATTATCTATTTCTCTATTATTTGATATTCTTTAAAGGAAGATCTTGGGAGGAAGAATTTGTGATTATACCATTTTATCCAAATTTCGTAACAGAATGAACTAAATTAATGATAAAAAGCTAACAATTTTAGTTAATCTTATTAATAATAATGATGACCACATGGATTATGATAATTGAATGGATTTTATATCATTTTATCAACGTTAACATTATTTTTGTTAGGTCTAACTAACAAATTAAAAGAAGAAAAAAAAGAGAGAAAATCGAAAAAAGAAATTACAAAACCCAATATAATGGCAATTTGTTCTCTCTTGTCTCTCTCGCATTTATCCCCTTTCTCTCGTATCCTTTATCACAAACCCATTTTCCCTGTCATTCACACTCTCACTTTCTCTCTCAATTTCAAGTAGTTCGCAAATTCTTTTAAGCCTCTCGGATTACGATTAGTCCATGAAATATCTGGCATGACATGTTTGGGCATCCTTAATGGTGATTCCATTGTGTTTCTTAGAGCTGCAATAATATTTTCTTGGAATTCTAAGAAATTTTTAGGATTAATATTAGTATAAAAAGGGCGTTGTGTGTGGTTTTATAACAGCCTAAAACTGAGGGAAAATTGTTTAGAAACATTTGCAGTATGGAAAACATGGTTTATCTTGCATATACCTTTCAAAAGATCACATGGTTATTACCTGATCTTCTTGTTAGTTTTTAAACAAAATTTTAAAATATGACTAACTGTGTATGTTACCCACAAATTTCAAAACTAAATTATTGTTAAGTAATTATGGGACTTATAATATAGTGCACTCTATGTGAAATTATAGGGTGTATATATATGTGTGTGAGAAAAAGAGACTAAAAGAGTAAATTAAATAAGAAAATCCAATAAATGCGTTATATATATATATATATATATGTTCTTTATAGAGAGAGATAGAGATAGAGAGAGAGAGGAGATGTTCTTTATTTTTTACATAATTTATTATATTTTTATATCTCAAACAATTGAAATAGAAGAAAAATTAATCTTAATTAAAAATCAACTATTGAGATGAATGTGAGTAATAAATAATATATATATATATATATAGATGTTTTTTATTTTTTATATAATTTATTATACTTTTATATCTCAATAATTGAAATTAAAAAAAAAGTGAAAAAGAAAAATTAATTCTAAAAATCAACTATTGAGATGAATGAGAGTAATAGATGGTATAAAAATTAAGGTAACTAATTATATATATATAATAGGATTAATATTCGTTATTATTTATACAATTTATTATACTATTCAATTTCAATATTTGATATTGATAAGAAAGTAAAGAAAGAAAATTAATTATTTAATTTATAATTTTGAGATAAAAGAGTAATAAATTGTATAAAAAATTTAACAAATCACGGAAATTAACATCTGAATGCAGATCGGATGTTAAATTTTCATTGTAATAAGAGTAATAAGAGTACTCTTGTTTGTTGCTTTGTAATTTTTGCCGAACAACAAAATGCAGATCATTATCAAAAAACATAATATATATATATATATATATATATATATATATATATATATATATATATATATATATATATATATATATATATATATATATATATATTGCATCTCTCTGGGTCATATTATAGCTATAACTCCAAGATGGACACGAAAAATAATAAGAGTACGCATTTATCGAAGCTATTACCAAGAATTATTTAACTTCAGACACGAAAAAAAATCTATAAATTTTCAATTGATGTAATTGATTTTATTTTTAACCATATATAAAAATAATAATCTATAATCACATTATAAAAATATATATTTATTATATTTATAATAAATAATATCCTTTTGTTATTAAAAAAACAAACCTTAACCACATGCGAGCCTATTTAAAAATAAAGCTATATTTGGTTAATATTTTTGAAATTTTTCTTTTTAAAAAACAAAATAACCTTTTATAAATCAAAAGATAACACATTGGTTCCTCCACAGGCAATAATATTTCAAATATCATAAAAATTATTATTTTTACTCATAGAATTATAATTGAGATTATATCCTAGACTTTTACTATTCCAAAGTAATCTTTATATCATTGAATCATATCATGTTATGATAATAATCATTTTATTATCTATGTAAATCAAATATTTATGAAGAGTTATTGTAATAAGTTGACATATTGTTACATGCCAATAACATGAAAAAAGGAAAAAAACATATACATTTTTTTTTCTCTTTTTATATCTCTCTTACTTATATTTTTCAGTGTTACCATTTTGAACCACCATATCACTTTAGTCTAAAATTAATAAATAATTTTATATGGATATCTCGCGTGGATTATGAATATATATATATATATATGGTATATATATATGGTTAGGCGCAGGTTTAAGATGGTATCGGATTTGACTCTTGGCTCCTCATAAATCTCTCGTACTCGTCTGAATCCGACCGTCAGTAAATCCGAACTCTGGTCGATGTGGAGGGGATGTTAAGTCGCGTTGGTAAGAAGTAAAGCGGCAATCTTTCGCTTATAAGTCTGGGCAATCCTCTAACTCACAAGCTGGCTTTTGGGTTAAGAGTTAAGCCTGGGTTTCTAAGAGATATAATCGGTGGTTACAAAATATTATTCAATATTTAACACTCACATGTATTAAGAGCTAATATTTTAAAAAATTCATTTACTCTCCTAACCATTAATACATTAAAGTATAAAAAAATTAAGTAATATAATATATATAATATATATATATATATATATGGTATGATGAATGTTTATAAAATATTACTTAATATTTGATATTTATATGTATTAAGAATTAAGATTTAATGATTTTATTTATTTTTTTCTATTTTATAAATCTCAACTATTTATACACAAAAAAAAATTAGGTAATATATTCCATTCGGTATATATAATTTCAGGAATTTTTCTGAGACAAGTGTCAAGAACTTTGTGTTTATTTACACTTCATAGTACTATGACAAGTCATAAATTGAACCACCAACCGCAATGCTTTGCTTGTCTTGATCTGCAATATTAAACTATAGAGCCTTTTAGTCTACAATTAGGAGTTCAGATAATAATTAAAAGAGAGAAACGGAACCTAGCTAGCAGTACTACTGTATGGTCGGTCAGCATCTTTTTAATGTACGATCAATTCTTTTTATCTCAAATTTGTGTTATTTTATTTAAAATATTAAAATTTAATTTAATTATAAAAATAAATCAAACTATTTTAATCAATTAAAATCTAACATGTCAGATTATCTCTAACTTAATAAAAGCTTTTCATATATATAGACAGACCACGTGGGAGAGACTGTCCGGTTCGTTTCAACCGGCCAGAAAGTAACGTTACACTGATGCATTTCCCTTATTGTTGAGTATTAAATGGAGTAGGAAAAAAAGAAGAAGTTTAAATTAATCTTAAAGGAAGAACTACAATAGCTCATTACTTATCACCTGTGTTACGTAATTTAGGTCACTGTGTTTTTTTTTTCCTCCTTGATCAGTAAAGTTTTTGGTAAATCTTGTTGAAGCTTTGAAGTAAATGTTAAGATTGGATATTTGGTGAAATCTTTTGTATCTTGAAATATTGTTAATAAGTCATCTACCGTTATCCAAAAGAAAGAAGGAAGAACTACAATTTAATAAACAACAGCAAACAAAAACAAAAAAAACTAATAGTGAAGGGTAATGAGCAGATAAAAAGTACTATTTTCATAGTATTTTCATATTTTGGAGTGCATGTCTTTATATATATATTTTATTCTCTTTTTATTTCCAAATAATTTTGTATTGGTCATAATAAGTCACATTTTTATTATGTGAAGGAAAGGAACGCGAGGTAGAAACTATACCTAGAACTAGTGGGCGGCAAAGGCTCGACTCCTTTACAACGAAGCCCCTATGATGACTCCCAAAACCCCATTTGGAGAACCCACAAAAATGTAGAAAGAAGGAGGAGAATGTTCTCTATCTAGACTCACGCGAAAGCTTCTAGTACGTTGACTATTACCTAAATTATTGAAAATAATGTAAATTTAAATAAAAAATAATAAGAAGAAGTGTAAAAAAAAAAAATCTCTTAAAAGAATTTGTCCTACATTATTTTTCTACAGAATTTATTGATATAAAAAAAGATTTATAATTAGAATTAAATTTTAAAAAACACTCACTTTTATATAAAAGTAGAAAACCTAAGCAATTGTGGAACTATACACACGCAATCATCGTCGTCCGACCAATCGAGTAAGAGATGAGATTGTAATTTAAGTTTTGAAATTTTTTCGTTATTAATATTATTTTTTTTAATAGTCAAAAATTTCGTTATTATTCAAACTGAATCACCTAAAACCTTATCGTTATTTTTTTGAGCATTCTATTTCATTATTATCAACGTTTTATTTGTGAACGTTACGCACACATTCATCTTTTTTTTCAAATATAAAACGAGGGCTATAACTCTTAGTTAGATATAACTCAAAAAATGTTCTTTACAACAAAACTAAAGAAAAAAAAATCAAAATCATCTTTTCAATTTTTCGAGCAACGTAAATACACTTTAGAGATATAATATTTCGAATTTCATCAATATAATAAAGTAAAGAGATATAAAAAAATTATGTGTTATTTTATCTTAGGAACAATAAGATTGTGTTTGTTTATATAAATTTGAGCAGAATCACGAAACATCTTAAAAAACATCTTAATCTATTGCTTAATTCAAATAATATTTTTCAATATATCGTTAATATTTTTCATATCTTATTTTTAATGCTATTATTTTTAACTTTTTTATGAAACTTTATTATTAATTGTTAAATAATGCCGGGATAGAATCATGAATTAATTACTTAGTACAAACCTTTTTACTCTAAATAAGAATCATAGTCTTGGTAATTAATGTAAGTGGATAGGTTTCTTTTTCTCTTCTAGTTAGCTTATCACAACATATTTGTATAATTTTTCTCGGTTTCTTAAAGAAACTCTCTTCTTTGCCCAAAAAAATATATCTAAAGAGAAAATGAACACATGCATATCTTTTTCATACAAAAAAGTAAATCTTTTGATCGACTAAAGGAACCAAACAATCGATAAGATTGGGAGCACTTCACATTCAGAGGACAATGATTGAATATTTTGGAGTGAAACTACAGTCTACAACGTGTTTTTAGATGCAAAGTGAATTTTTTTTGGGTTTAGAAATTGATTATTATATTAGAAATATATATAACCCAGTTGATAATAATTGAGCGAAAATATTATAATAATTTTGATCATATTAGAGATTTTAATTTTCTGTATAATTTACGATATAATTTAAGTTAGATTTATTTTATAATAACACTTTTTAAAAAAAATTATACCGATATGTAATTACATTACACATACATATATTGCATGATTATACAAGTATATAAATAATTTAAAAAATATTTATCATAAAATAAATTTAAATAACACAGTTTTGAATTTCCACTTTAATTTTTAAGGTTGATTTCAAAACTTTCTGAACTACAAACTAACTTTTGGCTCTTAAAATAAATTGAAACAAAAACCAATTAACATCATTTTTTGTTAAAGAAAAAGGCATGATAATATTGACGTAACGTATGCCTAGAAAATCTGAGATTCTTATCACATCAACGATGAATATTAGCTGTATTCTCTTCTAATTCTGTGAAGAAAAACAAAAAAGGTAAAATATAATGATTAATATGATGGAATAAACTTGAAATAGCTTACCAGATATTTCCCTTTACCTAAACTTGAAGAAAAGTATCTATATTCGTCACCAGGTTATTGATAATGAATTAATTACAGTCGAGCTTCTACATAAAATTAAATTTAATAATTTTTTAAAAATATATTTATGAAAGATAATAATCCTCTAAAATGCTTAAAATTAAATGAAGTGATATAAAGATGTAAATTAGAATAGTTTGTCTCATTAAAAATGCATGTACTATTTAGTATTAAGAAGATTGGAATAATATTGGAATGAAATAAATAGAAATAAAAAATAATTAAAAATTATTATTATTTAAAACATTAAATTTTAATAGAAGATAAAATGTTAAAAAAAAGGATAAGTTATTAGATTTGAAGTTATATATAGACATATAAGATCTACGATTTAAATACGATAGGATATTGGGATATCATATGCGTAGTTTTAGTTTAAATAAGATGAGATGATATTATAAACTTAATTTAGTTTTATTTTACATATATATCATGATACTACAAATTTAATTTACATACAAGCGAAACTAGTATGGATCAAAATTTTCTTCTTAATTGGAACTTATTACTATTTTAAAAAAATTATTAGATATGCTGATATGTATCAAATCAAAGTCATCTTAAATTAAGATATATATAACTGTCACTTATTTCATAATTGCTCAGCCCACTTCGCATCAACAATTTCCATAAAATGGAGTAAACATGATTTCTTTAAAAAAATAATTTATCATACATCAATCTATATATTATAATTTATTTATCATTAATTAACAAGTGAATCCACAATCAATACATCATTTCACGTTACTAAATTTATATACATTAATAATTAACACATTATTTAATACATATAATAATTTTGATACATATATCACTACTTTATTTATTATTTGATCACTGCATAATTAAAATATTAGAATAACAGATTTGTCGACACATGAGATGCTTATAATATTTAAAAATAATAATATTTGATATAGTTTGAATAATTATATTTTTTTGAAAGGCAATTTTATGCTTGAGACCAAAGTAATTCACCAAGGGTGCTGGTAACATTTCTAAATTTTCTATGGTCATGTTGATTTTTTTTTTAAAGGAAGCACAAGATCAACAAACCAACGAAGCAATTTAAAAATTGTAATGCGAGAAAGGAATTCAAATGTTTTATTATATACATATAATAGATATAATAGACATGGGACATTATCCACACTAACACCAACTTTAACAACACACAACTCTGCCACACCGATATGGTCATAATGAATATTGAAGCTCTTGGTTTCGGTTAATATTCAGGAGAAACAATTCATATTTCATAATAACTAATTTTTGGACCCTTGAATCCATACATGTTGATAATTATTTAACTTTGATAAATATAGTATAGTATTAATTATCGAATAATATTGTTATTTTTTCAAGTTATTCATTTTATAAAATTAAAAAAAAAAGTAAGTCTATAAATATATATTTTTAAATTATTTTTATTATAATTGAAAAATTAATGTTAAAATATTTTATAAAGTATATATAGAAATATTCTTAAAAAAAATAGTTAATTAGTTTGTTACTTTAATAATGAATAAATTATATTAGTAACTATTTTATAAGCAGTATTATCCAAATGCAATATAAACGTCAATGATTTATCACGATATTAAAAATAATTTCATAACTTTATTTAATAAATAAGTCAAATATAATATAAAAATATATGAACTTATTCGATTAATATTTTTATTATCTAAGAATTTAATCCTAAATGAACATAGACATGACTTGATTGAATTTAATGAATATTTTTTTACTTAAAAATAATTTATATTAATTGATTGTTATTTTTTAATTGATATGATATTGACATAAAAATTATTAGTTCAACAAAATTATGATTTGCTCATAAGTGAATCAAACACTCATTAAATGGATAATCATGAATGACATTAACAGTAAGCCTTGATGTAATATAAACAAATATTCATAAATAACATTTATCATATGAACATTTTGATAATTATTAGCTAATTATTAGCGTAAAAAACTAACAAAAAATAAAAAAAAAACATAAAATGTATTTATTATGGATATTTTTGGTATTTATTGGTACAAAAAAATCAAGAAAAAATAGAATAATAAATTAATTAATCGAATATTAATTAAATAAATTGTCACACATAATGTAATAAAAAAATATTTTGATATTTATTGATGTATAAAAACTAACAAAATGTTTTAAAAAAATAAAAATGATATTTATTATATAAATATTTTAATATTTATAAATATAAAAAATTGGTCGTCTATAACAAGCCATATAGATGTCTTTTATATATAAGAGACGAAAATAAATGTTTGCCCTGCGTTTTATTAATTAGAGCTTAATATACATCAAGTATGAATAACATATATTTTTTAATATTTATACTTTAAAATAAATGATAAATCTAATACATAAAGTTTTTAATTTGTTAATAATCTTATTTTTTTCCGACCGGTCAATGTCGTAATCTTAAAAATATGCCAAAATGTGTGTGAAATATGTTGTAATTTTTAAATAAATCTTAATTTTAAACGATTAATATATTTAAAATTAAATGTATGGATGGTTAATGAATTGTTATAAAAATATGTATTCATCTAAGTATCTTTTTATTTAAACATAGATATTATTAAAATATCAAACTATTTAAATAATAAAATTATTATTATTTGTATTATATGTTATGAATATAAGATAAAATCTCTAATTTAAAATATAAAATTAGATAATTTATAAATTTAAAAATTTAAAAAACCGAAAAAAAAAGAAAAAGGAAAATTTGTTCATCACAAAATATTATTGCTTTTTTTTTTACGTATAAAGATAAAAGAAAGCAATGCAAGAGTTATATATACGTATTTTTATGCAAAATTAAAGATTATTCACCTACCACTACCACCAATATCGGTTGGTATCATGTCTTGAACTGACTACCGAATATCAACCAACCAAATTTACCGCCTAATTTGTAAGTTATTGTGGCACATTTTGGAGTCTCTTCTTTTCTTTAACGTTTTCCCAAAAGTGGCGAAAATCAACTATGCTTGTTTAGTCATATTTAGTATATACGTTCTACCAATGCATTATTCTTAATAAACTTGGAAATAAAAATTACTTCCGTATTCATCAAACGTTGCAAGATATTAGTGATGAAGCATAAGAGATCGATCTGATACAACAATCAATATCAAATACATCTAGTTTCTACATTCAAAAAACACCACGAAGCTGTTCACCCTTTTCATGTTAAGAGTTCTAGCTACTGTAACTTCATGTTACAATACGACAGCACATGGTAAGTTCAGAAATTTAATTGTATTTATAGAGATAATATTGCTAGATATTCTAATTTGGAATACCGCATAGACGTACAGTCATTTTAGATCATTCATTACAACTAAATTTAAGATCTTTTCTTCTACCGATCCTCGAAAACACAGTAGTTGTATTTCAAAGGATGAAAATCATACAAGTCAAAGTTTAAGTCCTTGACCCTGCAACGAGACAATAAGCAATGTCATGAATTAGGAAATAGTTTACTCTTGATTAATTGAAAGGGTTTTGTACCGGTTCAAAAAGACACTATACAATTAAAATATGAAGAAAAATAATAAATCTGTAGTTCAAATTTACAAGATTTGAATATGTATTTTTAAACTTGAGAATACAAAAATGTAGAAAGAAACAAGAAGACAAAATTGGGAAGTAAATATCATAAATCTTGAAAATGGCCTGTCGAGAAACGTAGGTCCACTAAGTGCAATAGTACTTCTAATCTAACAGCTGGTAAATCAGTGCAGTATTTACTATGTATGTTCGCAATAATATATATTAAAAAATTTACAAATTACATAAAAAGAAAAACGCTTCGAGAGTTATAATATTAAAAATAAGAATTCAATAATATTTAATATTATTAAATTTAATAAGATTTAATGTTAAACAAATATATCCATTATAATTCAATTTAAATAACATTTAATTTAATTAGATAACGTTAAAAATAAAATTATGAAATAATTTGTGTTTTAATAATAAAAATTTATAAAATTAAATATAAGTAATGTTATTTTTTTAATTATAAATTTTAAAAATGTTAATTTTTTTTTTACTTTTACAAAATTTCTCACAATTCTAATAATTCTATCTAAAGTATCATTTTTTAATTAAATTTATTTTTATACACTACATTTATTTTACTAACCAATAATACTTAAATATTCTTTTCATTACGTTAAAATGCTAGTATCTAAAATATGATACGTATGAAAAATGTTATAATATAATATTTTTAGTAATTATGGTACATGTATAAAATTATATACGTATATTTTTTATAATTAATTTGTAACTCTACGTATAATTTATATAATATATTTAAATATGTAAGACTTTGAGTTTAAATTTTAATATAAACTGTTAGAAACAAATCTGAACCCGATAAATGTATTCAAGACAGAATCTGAAATCATCTCCAACAGCGATGAATTTAATATTCATTATGGCATTTCCTGAACTGGATAGTCACAGCTAAGATCAACTCACCAAATTTTATATCATTTTCTTGTAAAAAATTTAATCTTATCTACCTCACAAAATTAAATATTAAATTAAAAAAAAATATTCTTTTTAGATAAAATAAAATATTTTTTTATTTCTTAACAATTATCATTGTTGACTTAATAAATTGTTATTATTACAAGATATTTTATTAATATCAATTTTATTAATAATAGTGATAATAAAATATAATTAAAACTAAGGATAAAATTGATATTTTATGTATTTTTATTATTATAATAATAAAAATTATTGTGATAATATTATTATACATTAATAATTAGTATTTGAATACTTGTATTATTCTCACTTTTTAAATGCACCGTACTAGAATTTTTTTTTTTAAAAGTTGCATTAATATATCAAGAAATTATTTACTCTAGTAAATGATGATATGGTATATTAGCTTAATAAAATATAAAATTAATTTAATTATTTTTGAACAATATCCATTAAAAAATGCATAGTAGGAGCTGTTAACTCGCTCACAAGAGTTACACACGTGTATCAAACTGCAACTTCAAAATAATTTGCCAATATAATTTGTAATCAACAGGTGAAATTTAAGATGTTACTTATTTTATGTTATGGTATTTAATGTGTTGAGGTGGAGTTTTTCTGTTCTTTTGTAACTTTGCGGTGAAGTTCTTGCAATTCCCATTTACAACAGAGTTACAGTCACTGTGCAGTAAACGAGTACGCAACAAAGACATCTTACCATGACTTGCTTGGTACCACCAACCAAGATTTACATTTTTGTCATAAAATGTTTTCTCTCTCTCTCTCTCTCCTAACAATCACTATCTTCCAGCTTATCAATTTTTTTAAAATTTAATTAAAATTTATAATGATAAAAATAATATTAAATAAATTGAGTTAAAAAAAATTTTTTAATAAAAAAATAATTTCATTTAAAATGCATTACAACATTTAATATAAAATAATATATGAATTATATTCTTTTAATAATAAAAATATATCAATTTATTATATTAAATATTATTTTTATAATTATAAAAATTATATATATACTATTTTCCTTTCTTGTTGGTGAGAAAGTTGGCCTTAAAGTTTTTTCACATATAACTCTCATTTTTTATTTATCTATAATCTCAATATTTTGTTATTTTTTTTTTGAGCTTTTTTATTTTTATTTTTTTAAATTTAAATTTAAATTTTTAGTTTTATCTTATTTTATTTAATTTTTGTTACTTTTTTATACATCAATAAATTTTAAAATGTTCATACTCTTATAAATATATTTGTATTTAATATTTTATTGTCTATTGTCATTAGTATCGTTTAATAATTATTTCAATCGTATAAAAATTATTATATTTGTATCTTTGATACTAATTAGGGATGAGCAAAATATCCGATCAATTCAAAAAATCCGATCAATCCGATCAAATCTGAAAAAAATGAGTGCTTTCGATCCGAAGTCGGATCGGATTCGCAATCGCATTCGGATTGAAAATATTCAAATCAGAATAATCCAATCCGATCCGATACATTTATATATTATTTTAAAATAAATATATAATAATTAATAAACCTAATTATCTAACCTAACTTATTAAACCTTATTAAACCTAGCCGCCAATCTCTTAAGAAACATAATATTTTTTACAACTTCCATCTTTCTCTCTGCCTCCATCCTAATATTTTTCCAACTGCTTCCATCTTTCTCTCTGCCTCAATTGATGTTTTCAGGTTATACTACTTTATGTTCTGTTGTCGCCATTTTGTTGCTCTGCATTACTGCTGCTTCTATTCTTTGCTTGACTTGTTGTTGGCCATTTCTTCTGCATTTCTGCCGCTCGCTCTTGTCATTTTTCATTGTTCTTCATCATCCTACGCAGTAGGTTATATTTGTTTGAACTTTTTTCTTTTTCTGAATTTTGATTTCAGATCTAATATTCATCTTTCTCTCTGCCCCCATTGTTGGTTTCAGGTTCTGCTGCTCTCTGTTCTGATGTCGCCATTCTGTTGTTCTTTGTTCTGTTGCTCACCGATTTGCTGCTCTTTGTTCTTCTACTCGTCGATCCACCTCATTTGCCGCTACTGCTCTGTACTCTACAAGCTTTCGTTGCGTTCGGCATTCTACTGTTGCATTACGCATTCTACTCGTTGCATTCTGCTTGTTGCTCGTTGCATTCTGCATTCTGCTCGCTGCATTCTACTCACTGCTCGCTGCACTATGCTCGCTGCTCGCTCCTATCACTTTTCATTGTTCTTCATCATCCTACACAATAGGTTCTATTTGTTTGAACTTTTTTTCTTTTTCTGAATTTTGATTTCAGATCTAATATTTAAATGCTTTGTTTTGTTTGTTATTGATAGTTATTACTTTTGTTTCAAATTGATGTGTGAAGTAAGAAGCTATCTAGAACATATATGTGCGATTTACTGTTTTTTTATTATAATTTTTAAGAGCTATGAGATGAAATTACGAGTCTGAGTAGAAATGTGATGTTATTGTAGAACAAACATTGGGTAACATTATAAGAGAACTTTTAAAGGTCATAACTTTGTGCTAAGAGGTCTATTTTAGATGAATATTTTTTTGATTCCATGAACTTTTCGATATCTAGGAATGGCAAGCTGCCAAAGGCGGTTTGTTCATAATTTTTTTTCCAAAAAATATTGTTTTCGTGTTTTAATTAAGTTAAAAAAAATTTTAAGATACATTTAAAATATTGAGGTCTATTAATATTTAACAATCATGTCCAAAATCTATGTGCACATTTTTACAATTATTTATTGTAAATGTCTAATATTCTTTTCTACAACTATACAGATGGCTTTAGATAAAGATAAGGATGAAAGTGCAACACAACCAACTCAAGAAGAAGGTTCTATAAGTACTCCAATTCCTGACCTTTGCATTGATTCTAAAGAAGAAGGTAAAAAAGTTTCATCTAGATCTAGTAGTGAAGCATGGACTCATTTTACCATAGAAGGGGTAGTGCAACATCGTAAAGCCATATGCAAATATTGTAAGAAACAATATGAGTATGTGTCAAGAAAATCTGGCACATCAAATTTGCTTGCACAAATTTCCATTGGATGTGATAAGTTTCCTCGTAGAGTTCTTAAGAAACAAAAAACTTAACTTTCCATAAGGAAGGAAGTCTTGTACCACACAATCTTAATGTTGAACGATGTAGAGAAAATTGGTAAAGATGATAATAAAATTTGAATTGCCATTTATTATCGTAGAAGGTGAAGGATTTAAGGAGTTTATTGAAGAACTACAACCTTTGTTTAAAATCCCTTCACGGTGGACAATCGCAAGAGATTGCTTGAATTTGTACGTTACTGAAAGAGTAAAATTGAAAGAGTTGTTGAATAGAACTAGTAAAAGAATATGTCTTACTACTGATACATGGACATCTTGTCAGAATTTATGTTATATGTGTTTAACTGCTCATTTTATTGATAATGGTTGGAATTTACAAAAGAGAATCTTGAAATTTTGTCAAGTTCCAAATCATAAAGGTGATACGCTTGGTAGAGCAATTGAAGCATGTTTGTTAGATTGGGGTATTGGTAGGATACTATGTATTACAATTGATAATACAAGTTCTAATGATACTGTAATTACTTATATGAAAAAATGTGTTAATGGTTGGGGTAATGCAATTTTAGAATCAAAACACTTGCACATGCGATGTGGTGCACATATTCTGAATTTAATTGTTGAGCAGGGTTTGAAAGAGTATAACATATCAATAAATAGGATTTGTGTTGTTGTAAGATATGTGAGAGGATCACCAATTAGACTACAGAAATTTAAGAGTGCTGCTGACATAGAATAACTCTCTACTCAAAAACTTGTTTGTTTAGATGTTACGACAAGGTGGAATTCAACTTATTTGATGTTGGATTCTGCAACTTATTTTCAAAAATCATTTGAAAGGTTAGAGATCAACAAATTTGGGATACTATCAAGAGTTTTGTCAAGGTGAAATTAAACAAGCTCCGACTATAATGGATTGGGATAATGCTCGATATTTTGTCCAATTTTTGAAAGTTTTTTATGAAGCAACATTATTGTTTTCTGGATCTTTGTATGTGACTTCTAATTTCTTCTTGGATCATATTTGTTTTATTCATAATCAACTGGATATATGGAGTAAATGTAAGGATTACATTATGATGAAGATGGCTAGTGATATGAAGGTAAAGTTTGAAAAATATTAGGGAGGAATATCTAAAATGAATATGATGTTATTTGTGGCTGTTTTACTTGATCCTAGGCATAAAGAGTGTTCTTTACATCTAAGTTTACTAGAATTGTGTAATGTGGATGAGATTGAGGCATTAATGAGTTCAAAAAGGGTGAAACGAACTTTGGAAGATATGTATGAGGAGTATCATAAAACTTATTTTCCATCAAACACATAAGAATCTTCTCAACCTTTAGAAATTTGTACATAAGGTTTTGGTTTAGAAGCAGATGCATTCCAACTTTATGCTTCTCGTAAGAGAAAGCATTTAAAAGAAGTTCATACTATGGAAAACAAATATGAGTTGGAAAAATACTTACAATAAGCATTGGTTGATATGGATGATGATAAATTTGATCTATTAAGTTGGTGGAATATTCATTCTTCAAGATTTACGATTTTATCTTTGATAGCTCGAGATGTATTTGCCATACTAGTATCTACTGTAGCATATGAATCTGTATTTTCTACTGGTGGCCGTACAATTAGTCCATACAGGAGTTTCTTATCTTCTAAAACGGTACAATCTTTGATTTGCACTCAAAATTGGATTCGTTCATCTCCAATCATTAATATCCAAGAATCACTTGATGAAATTGAAGCTCTAGAATCAGGTATATTGCATAAAACTTTCAAATATATATTTTGAATATATATAGATTTATTTGTCATCAAATATATATTATTATGTTTATTAGCTCTTTATTTTTGTGTATTTTTAACTTTTTAATTTTGATCATGCACATGTTCTTGATGGTATTGGTGACTTAAACTTTGAATTATTATTAAAAAGAGTTATTGTTAATTTGTTATTATTAATTTTGGAGAGTGAAGTTAATTTATGTAATTAATATTTAATTTTTTGGAGTTAAATTATGTAATTGATGTTGAATTTTTTTCTTTTTGATTATTTTTGTTGAATTATTTTTAATCATGTTGCTACTTTTAAATATGTATGAAAAATATTTTTATTTTATGTAATTTTTCATTTTATATGTTAAAATTATATTAGATTTAGATTTGTTTGGATTGACATTTATAGCGGTTCGGATCATATTGATATTTCATAATTTGCTTATTTATGTAATTTTTTTAATAGATTTAAATTAAAATTTTGACCCTAACCGATCGGATTGGAATTTAAAGCGGATTCAGATTGAATAATTTTTGGATTGGATCAGATTCAGATTGACTTAAAATTAGCGGATTCAGATTTGTTCGAATTAGCATATACAACGGATTGGATTGAATAATTTTCAGATCGGATTGGGATTGACTTAAAATTAACGGTTTCGGATTTGTTCAGATTGGCATGTACATCGGATCTGATTCGGATTGAATAATTTACAATTTGCTTCGGATCGGATTGGATTCAGATTGACCTAAAACTTACGGTTTCGAACCGATGCTCACCCCTAATACTAATTATGACAATTCATACTATTTTTGTTTAAATATTTAATAAATAGGTTGAATCCAATTAATTTACTTACGAACAAATCATAATTATATTGATATCATAACATGTTAATTAAAAAATAATAAATTAATATACATTACTTCTTAAAAATTCAAAACAATTATTAAATTTGATAAGGTGTTACCTATCGTGTTAATGTTGAATTAACTTTTTAATTATAATAAAATATTAATTAAAAAATTTTATTTTTGTTTTCTTATTATATTTGAAATATTTATTGAATGTAAGCATT
Source organism: Hippophae rhamnoides (assembly GCA_033030585.1). Classification (NCBI taxonomy): domain Eukaryota; kingdom Viridiplantae; phylum Streptophyta; class Magnoliopsida; order Rosales; family Elaeagnaceae; genus Hippophae; species Hippophae rhamnoides. Next base: position 45,467,446 of record CM065433.1, read on the forward strand.
GTAAATATCATATCAAATACATTTTTATTATATTATGTTTGGATTATATGTAATTGTCTAAATTTAAAATATATTTAAAAAAATTCAATAATTAAATAAAAATTATAGAAAAAATTAACATATTAACTTTTTATCTTTCTTTAGTCACCTTCTCTATTAAGTTTTAACACATTTTTAAAAGAAAAAATTACATTACTTTATTCAAAATATATTATTTAGATACGTTGGTCACTTAATTTTTTCAAATGAAATATAAGTCACTTGATTTTTAAAATTAATGTACTTTAGTGACATAAATATAAAATTTATTTTTTTTTTACTTTAAAAATAAACACTTTAATTATATAACTTACAATTTATTCATATACTTATAAAGTTATATGATTAAAGTGTCTTAATTTTAAAATTCAAATACTCTATCATTTGTAAAAGTTAGGTGAACGATGTTTACTAATTATAGAAATAAAATGATTTGAAGAATTAATTATCCATTAAAAAATTATAATTTGAATTAACAAACTTTAAAAGATTATAGGTATAATATCACCAAAATAAAGGGGACGGATCAAAATATAGAATCAAATCAATTTTAAGGAAAAATTGTATAATTAAGCCTTAATCTCTTAATCAAAATTTATTAGAAATTAACTTTTTGATTAATTTGGTATCCAACTTTTATGCTGGCTTATTTAGTAATAAAAATTATAAATTTAAAACAGTAGCGTAATTAGTTTAATCAATTTGTTACTTAATTTTCTAATTTAAATAATTTGATACTTTATTTTCTTAGATTTAACCGATATAAATATTTTTAAGAGTGTTTATTAGTCAGGATTAAAAACGTTAAATTAACAAATTTATCAAATAATTTTTAGAAATAACTTGATTTAAGTCATAAAAGTTAGTATATTAAATTAATCATTCATTTAAAATAAAAAAAAAACATACCTAGAAATGCAAAACGTGCATTCACGTGTCCATACCTAGTTTTTTTTTTAAAAAAAACCACTAAGAATTTGAGAAACAATAATTACACCAGTCACTATTAATTACCTTGTGAGTATTAACAAGAAAATAAATAAAAGTCAAGATTGACGGAGTATATTGTAGTAAATATACTAATATTTTTTTCTTGACAGCAATATAATAATATTATTAAAAATATAAGTTGCTTATTTTTCAAACTTTAAATATATTTTATAGTTTTTAAAAATATCATGAAGTTTTATAGTAATTTTTTTTCTTTTGTAAACAACCTATAACTTTAATTTTTGCCCAAACTTTTATATCAAACTAATTTATGTCCAACAATCAAACTAAATTATGCAACGGAGAGTTCCTATTCAGTGAAATTTTTCATTCCATTTTTGTATTATAATACATGTGACACTATTCATTAACACACGCTTGAAGTCAGAAAATTTGAAAAAAGTTAAGAGACAAAACTTAAATTATTTGTTATTATAATTTGATTGATGATAAAAAATTGAGACAATTTTCATAAAAATTGTAAGTTAAATCATTTATATCGTTTAATTTTTTAGATTATAATTATATCATTTAATAATTTAATTTTGAATTTCAATCAACTAAATTGTTATTCTAGTATAAATTTTATGAATATGATTTTATATAATTTTCAAAAGAAAAATTAGGATGGAGAATCAATTTAGTTACATTAAATTGGAAATTTAATTCTATTGCTTTCTATTACTCAAAAATTCTATTAAGTTCTTAAATTATGTAATAAATATCTTTAAAAACTTTTTGCATACCATTTTTTTTAACTTAAAATTGTCAAGCTTGAAATTCACTAAACTTCTAATATACTATTTTAAAACATTTGAATTTTTAAGACACTAGAAATATCATTTTTAGCTACACTATTAGCGTTTTAACTAAAATTTATTTAATATTAATGATATTATAATTAATACTATATATAAAATAAATCTTCGCATAGTTTTATTGTGATAATAATAAAATTTAATGTGATAATACCTTGATATATTATTAATATTAATTTTAAAATGAATTCTTTTAAATAAAATTAAAATAATAACATGCGAGTGTTGAATTTGAGTATACATGAAAAAGATTAGATATTAAAGAAAAAGTATGAAATCATTTCCTTGTAGAACAACGTAAATTAATACATAAACACAAGTTTTAACAAAAAAAAAAAACATTTTAAAAATAATGTATAGAGAGCTTCTCTGATAAATGAATCAAGCACATATAAAACTTGCTTTAAGATCTGATGGTTCTCAACCCTGTATTGGTAAAAAGTGAAAAAGAAAAGGAAAAAAAGTGTGTTTATACAAGCGAAATAAAAGGTGAGAGAAGCACTTTGCGAAAACACTTCAAAGAAAAATAAGGAGCAGACAAACATTAACACCAAAGAAATAATTAGGTGTTCACTTCAGTGCTTATCTTCTCAAACACCAAAGAAAGTAATTTACTTTTAGCCAAGATCGCAAAGCTAAGCTAATGGGCGAGGTCTTAACTCTCGAAGCTTTTACTCGAATCAATTATTTCAAGTTTTCTATGTCATTTATGGTGTTTCAATGATTTTCTATATGTTTGTTGTTGTTCTGAGTTCTGACATCTGGGTTGGTGTTTGTTTTAGGAAGAAAAGAAAGCAGAGGAGAAAAAACCAGTGGAGGCAGAGAAGCCAACAGGGGAGGAGAAGAAAAAAGAAGAGAAACCAGCTGAGGAGAAGAAACAAGAATCCAAGGATGGAAAAGAAAACAAAGACGAATCTGCAGCTGCTGCTACTCCACCACCTCAAGAAATCATTCTCAAAGTATATATGCATTGTGAAGGTTGTGCTCGCAAAGTTAGGCGGTGCCTTAAAGGCTTTGAAGGTTTGTTCATATTTTGTTTCTTTTGTTTTTATTTCTCGGATGCTGCATTAAATTTCATATATTTTGGCTTTTCTTTTTTGCTTAATGGGTTAGATTGACTGTGTGACTGGGTTTCAGGGGTTGAACATGTTATAACTGACTGCAAGTCTCACAAGGTGGTCGTGAAAGGGGAAAAAGCTGACCCTCTCAAAGTTCTTGCTAGAGTTCAAAGGAAGAGTCATAGACAGGTTGAGCTTCTGTCTCCAATCCCAAAACCACCAGCTGAGGAGGAGAAAAAGCCCGAAGAGAAAGAGCCGCCTAAAACAGAGCCAAAGAAAGAAGAGGTTTGTTTAAACCCATAAAAATATTATTATTATTATTTTTAATCAAGTTTGTTCATTTTCATAGAAATTTGATGTTTTTGATGGAAATCAAAGAATGAAATATATCTGTTTTGTTTTTTGGGGGTAAAACTTGCAGCCTCAGATTGTCACAGTGGTTCTCAGGGTTCACATGCATTGTGAAGCTTGTGCACAAGAGATTAAGAAACGTATTCTGAGAATGAAAGGTGTGTGAATGAGTCCTATTTTTTTCTTATTATTTTTCTCTTCAAAAGTCCCAACGGATACTCATTTTTGTGCTTCCTCTGCTCCATTTGGTTCATAAAATTGAAGCTTCAGTTTTCTTAATTCCCTCTTAAGTTTTCAGCTGTCAGAAATCATGCAATCTATATGTATTGATTACATTAGATAAATGCATTACTGTTTTGCCAATTCATAGTCATGCAATCTATATGTAATCTCTCAATTAAGAGTGAATAAAAATAACAACTTTAATTTTGAATTCCTTGAAAAAAATAAAAAAATAAAGAAGACAAAGAGCTTATTCTTCACCACACAGTAAAAATCAGGATCCCGTACATTCATGAATATAATATTATAATTCTTTAGATTCCATCCAATTAAATAAACTCCATAAATTACCCTTGAAAGCCGAATCCCACTACTGGCCTCATCAATTTACATTTTAATAAGAATGCAGGAGTGGAGTCTGCAGAAGCAGATCTAAAGAGCTCAGAGGTGACAGTAAAGGGTGGATTTGATCCTGCTAAGCTAGTGGAGTACGTGCACAAGCGTACTGGGAAGCACGCGGTGATAGTAAAGCAAGACCCAGAAAACAAGAAAGGCAAAGAGGAAAACAAAGAGGAAGCTAAAGAAGAGAAAAAAGCTGAACAAAATGAACAAGGTGACAAAGACAAAAAAGTTGCTGAAGGTGGAGAAGGTGAGGCTACTACTTCAGAAGGAAAAAAAGAGAAGAAAGAAGATGAAAACAATGAAGCCGAAGCAAATCCTACAAAAGAAACCAAAGTAGTTGAGGTTATTAATAAGAATGAGCATTACTATTACCCTCCTATGGAGATGTATGCTTATCCTCCAGCTCCTCAGATCTTCAGTGATGAGAATCCAAATGCCTGTTCTGTTATGTAAAAACTTATAACTTCCAAGGCTAGAATGGGAAATTGGGCAATAATGTTACATTTTATAAATTTGTGAAAATGCAATTTGTGATTTAATGCTGTTTTGTCCCTATATTCTGTTCACTACATGTGAACCGTGTAGGTTTCTTTCCTTGCCTTTAACTACTTTTTTTTTTCTTTTAGCTGTTATATAAAATATATAACAAAAAAAAAATTAGTTGCATAAATCAATTTGACCTTTTCACGTATTCACTTTTTTTTTCAATTTTATGAAGACTAAAATGCCAGTTTTAAAAACGAATATTTCATCTATGTATATAATGTAATTTAAATTTATAAGTCGATTAATTTCTAAATATGAAAATATACTTTTACAATTAGTAGCATATCTATTATTTGGTTTATTTTTGTTTTTCTTTTCTACGTGTATTTTTATAGATCATTAACTTCGAAAGTCATCAATTCCCTTACTTTATGTGTTAATTATCTTTGTCCCAACAATAATATTTATTAATTTGATTAGACATTTAATGAGATTTAGATGTTATTGAATTTAGTTAAAATTGAGTTTTTGGTTTATATACGATGGACCTTAGGTTTTAGCACAATCTTACCGTGATGTGTTGCTTATGTTTACCTTTGTCTTCCATATAAAGGGTTCGGTTAAATATATTTATTTCACATTGTTTAGGAACAAGACAATAATATTATTTATAAATTTGTATAATTTTTAACTTAATAAGATATTATTTAGTTGAGTTAATTCTGTGTTTTTAACCGTATGTAAATATAGATGAAGTTAAAGACACTTGAGATACGATGGAATCTAAAGAAAAATGTCATTTGCTAAAGATTCAATCTTCAAACATCCCAATACTTAAATCCATCCAAAATGTGTGATTATAGTTTAAACTAATATTAAACAAAAAGAAAGAAAGAAAAAAAAAGACACCCAAAACTCATTGACAAACAATTTTGATTAGAAAAAATAAATAATTGAAAGGACGAACGGTGGTTTAAGATTAGGATGACCATAAGTTTGGCGGGGCCTTCTGGTTTGGTACTCGCACAATTTTGACAGTACTTGTGAAATAAATAGCATATTATGTTTCAGGATATGGTCGGTTTGTTTTCAAGAAGAAAATTGTATCATAGCAAGTAAATAGTGCAACTCACATTGGTTTAGATTTGAAATTTATGCATGTTATTGCCTTCAAATTAATTAATGATAATATTAAATATATATATATATATATATATAAACTATAGTGGTAAGATTTATCAGATGGATCGAAAATAACTAATTATTATTATTTTTTAAATTTACATTTATCTTAAAATAACACCTTATTAGGTAATTCAAAAAGAATTAATAATTTCTCTAACTTAGTAGCTTAAATCAGCTCCCTTATTTATTAACATCTCACAAACTTATTTAACAATCATGTCTATAAAATGATAACACGTTTATAGGTATTATAATGTTACTATGAATAGTAATAATAATTTTTTTATTTTAAAAAAAAATATAATGTTTATACTAAAATTTTGTTCTTAAACAAAAACAAAACTATGTAAATATATTTTTATTTTTTCAAAAAAAAAAAATAAAATAAAATAAAAGAGTTTGTTCGTGATATGCTAAACACATTTAAAAATAATATTAATTAAACTCAATTCATATAAAAAAAAATTCATATTTAACAAGTATAAATCTAATGCCATTTTAAGAAGAAGCATGCATGATCATAAATGTAAAGATTATATATAATTAGAATGAGTAAAATATTGAACGTGATCCTTTTTATATTATTCTGTGCTTAACTTGTTCTCAGTGAAAAAGAAAAATTTCAGTAACACATTGAAACCATTGTTTAACACTTAAACTTAATAAGTTGTATTTCCAACATTGATTTCTATGCAATTACTCAGGTACGTCCTACAGCGCATTTCAAAACTTTCAAAGACTAATTGGTTTATTACGTTTTCCTTACCATTAATTCTTAGTGTGTAGATAGATAGATCTAAAGTTTTTACTGAAAACCAAATGCTTTTCACCAAAATCTTGAAAATGTCAATTTTTGAAGACCGCATGCATGCATCCTCAAAATTTACCAAGTGGGATTGGAAGTCATAATTAAGAATCGTACGTTTTCCCATGTAAGCGGTTTCTAAAATGGTCTTTTTTTTATTTTTTATCATCCATTGTATTATGATTCGTCTCTGGGTAAGAGCAAACAAGTACAGTAGAGGCAAGAGAATCTCTTGAGTCATAGACAAACAAATTGGTAGCTTTTAAAATTGTAATATGTAATTATATAGGAATTAACGATCCTTATTATTTTTATCCTTGAACTCACCCTGAGTTAAAACCTATGTTATACATGGACAATATTTTCACATGCAGCCACAATAATTTTTAATAATGAAAACTATGTAATATATATATATATATAATAGTCTCTTTTTTTTTCTGTATTAATATGTATTTGAAGAATGTAGAAAGTAAGCAATATTGTCGAGGGTTGTGCCAACAGTACAAAGAACACGACTTAATCATGGGGCTTATATTTGATTATTAGTACGATTAATCCTTCAACCTTTTCAAAGCTTATATATAATGTTGTGATCGATTATTCTACGTGAGATTCCATCTCACATGCTAATTTCATCATACCAACTAGAGGTTTTTGGTTTTGTTTATTTTGTACAGAGTAGCGCCACAAAAGAAGAGTTTAGGGTACACACCTTTCATGCTAATTTCATCTCACTTGCTATTAATGTTTATTATTTTATGAATGTTAATTATTTCACTTTTAAATTGCATGAGATGAATTGAATGAAATAAATTTATCTCTTTATTATTATATTATATTATATTATATAACAGTTTATTTAAATTTATAATGTTTTATATCAAATGCTTATTATTTTAATTTTCTTATTATTAAATTTCTTTTAACAAAATTAAAAGAGTACGTGTTATTGATAGCGAGAATGTTAAATAATTAAAGAGTGGCGGAAAGAAGTTAAATATAGGGAGAATGCTCTTTTAAATTATTTAGTATTTAGTTAAAATATTAAAATAATAATATTCTAATTTAAAATATGATAAATTAAAATAAAGATTGTCTAGTAGTATAATAATTTAAAATAAATTGAAAAATATATCGAAATTGATAAATATAAATTACATGGGAATTAACTTTCACAAAGAATTTACCCTCAAAATACAAATTTTAATTATAAAAGATACAACAACTTTATGGATAAATTTTTTAATTTCTTTAATAATTAAAAGGATTACTTTATTGCTTTATGTTATATATGCCTAGTTATACCCTAAAGCTCAAAGTCATTAAAATTATCTTTTTGGCATTTCCTTTCTTTAGTGTAGAAATCTTAACAACATATGTAGCTCTGCTAGCTTTTTAAGGGCGTGATGTTCCTTTATGTCTTCATTTAGTTCAATAAAAAATTAATTGGCTTCTAATTTTAACCAAGCCTACCTGAAAACCATGTAAAACTAATTAAAAGAATAATCTTGGCCTATTGCTATCAATTGGGTGCTCCATAACGATCAATAATGGTTAATATTGGACCGAGACAAGAAGCATGGGGATGGGCAGTATTTAGGCTAGGCAGTAATGGCTAGAGATGACATTGTTAAGGCTAGTCATTATTTAAGTCGGATGTCTTGGTTCATCAGTTATTATATCCCAGGCCTACTAATTATTGTTGTCTTGTGTTAAGAAAAATTATGTTTTCATTTACCCACAATTAAGAAAATTTAATTGAGATTTAAATAATTAATCTTTAAACCAAAAAATATATATACATATATCCATGTAAAGATGTGGGTGCAGAGAAACAAATTCTCGAGAAAGATAAGGTCCCCAGGCCATTTCTCTCTTTATGCAATATTCATGTCAAGCTCCATTTCTAATTTGTCATTTTCTTTCCCCTTTTTCTTTCAGTTGCCAAACAAGCAATTCCTTCATCTCAAATTTCCATCGTTTTCTATATGGAGTTTCTCCAGATCCCATTCTCATGAAGTTCACATGCTCTATCATTATGCCCCTTTCTCGTTTATATATTATTTTTTTGTTTTTTGTTTTTGGGAAACAACACCAGTTTTTTTAAAAGATCAAATCGCATTTATTGTAGTTGCATTATTTTTTGAAGGGTCGGAAACTCCAAATCAGTCAGAGGTTGGAATTATTTCATGTGATCTAATATAATTATTGATATATAATTTTAAATTACATTAAATAATTTATAAAATATGTTAAGAATTAGTGTAATGGTATAAATATTAAATAATCATGTATTTTATTTGGTTTCATAATTGGTTAAACATATTTATAAGTCTAAATGGATCCATTAGGTTTTAAGTTTGTATAAGGTGATTCTATTATAAATAGAATATTTAAGAGGTAAGTCATCCAATTAACCCATGCACTCCAAATCCGTTGGTATATATATTTAGAGTATTAATGGAAATTGATCACTTTGATTGTATTCTATCGTTTTTATATATATATATATTTTTAATAATAAAATAGAGATATCATTACACAATCTTAATTTATATTTTTAATGACACGTATGGCCATAATACAATTGATCATATTCAAACTAACGTAGTTACTCGAAAGAGAGCAAGCAAACCAACAACACTAATTACATCCTAAAGCATTAGTTGTCTGTCAAGCACTTCCTTAATAGTGCAAAAAGAACCGACCAATATACACTTAAGCACAAAAATGTTGAAAATCAACACCAATATAATAATTAAAGATGTAGAGAAATAAATGAAGTAGTTCAAGGTTTTAGGAATAAATGAAGTAGTTGAAGGTTGTAGAAATAAATGAAGTAGTTGAAGGTTGTAGAAATAAATGAAGTAGTTGAAGGTGTTAGAAATAAATGAAATAGTTGAAGGTTGTAGAAAAGAGAAGTGTGTAGATAAGATTTGTGTAGCTAGGATTATTTCTTAGTTTTATATTTGTGTGGTGTAGATTGCATGGTGAGAACTATAAATAGGCTACCTTGCATTTGGTTTCATCAATCCATCAAAAACAAATAAGTCTTTGTATTCTTAGTTTGAGTGTGAGTTGAGAGCTTTCTCTTTGAGTGCTTGTATTTTCTCTTCAATTTGTAAGTTGCTTTTGAAAGGTGTTATAGTGAGTATAATACAAGTAGTTTGTTTACTTATTTGGATCTAATATTAGAAAATTTGAGTTGTGTATTCTAAATTTTTCTCAACAAAAGCTAATACACTTTGTTAGCTACAAACACAAAAAAAGAAGAGATAAAAGAAATAGATCAATCAAAACTAATACTATGAAATCACTGAACTCAAACTAGAGCATCACATGAGCTCGTAATCATTCTAAAACACTTAACACTGCTCAAACACTCAAACATCACAGTATCCATTACCTGAGCAATGATAAGATCGTTGGCCCTTATTCCTCATCAATCAGGTCCTAAATCACAAGAATTAGGAGAAGATTATCCAAGCCAAAGAATATCTCTGTTGAAAAAACAAGAAATAACTCTACACAAAAGAGCTCTTTCTATTTTCTTCATGTTTTCATTACAATTGTATAGCTATTTATAAGGAAATTTTACTCCTTCAATTACTCTTTTGAATTAAGCATCCCTTGATTTACTCCTTGAATTAAGGATTCCTTGTTTTACTCCTTTAATTAAGGATTCCTTGTTTTACTACTTGAATTAAGCTCTTTGTTTTGCTCCCCCTCAAGCTGGATCCAAAAGGTTTATGGATCCAAGCTTGGACAAAAGTCGTTGAAATTGATAAGAAGCCAAGGGCTTGGTGAAGATGTCAGCCAGTTGGTCGAAGCTTCTTGTATAATGTGTCTGAATCACTTGTGATTGAACTTGTTCACGAATGTAATGACAATCAACTTCAATGTGTTTCGTCCTCTCGTGAAACACTAGGTTTGATGCTATATGCATGACTGTCTGATTGTCACAAAATAAGGAAATATGAAGAGTTGTAGGAACACCTAAATCACATAGAAGACCTTTAAGTCATATCAACTCACACGCAGTTGAAGCCATTGCACGATACTGTGCTTCGGCACTTGATCTGGCGATGACAGTTTGCTTCTTACTCTTCCATGTGACCAAGTTTACACCGAAAAATGTACAGTAGCCAGTGGTGGACTTGCGATCGATTGCATTCCCTGCCCAATCAGCATCACAATACCCCATGATTTGTGTGTTTTCATTCTTCTTCATGATGATACCACGACCCACTGATCCTTTTAAGTAGCGTAAGATCCTTTTAACAAGGGTCAAATGCTCAAGTGTCGGGGAGTGCATGAATTGGCTCACAATATTTACAGAATATGTGATGTCAGGTCTGGTGATTGTTAGGTAGATCAACTTACCAACCAATCGCTGGTAATAACTTATATCCGTGAGTGGCGTGCCCTTCAAGCTAGGTTTGAGCTTGCTGTCAAGAGGGGTAATGGCTGGTTTAGCATCACTTATGTTAGCTTCCTTAAGCAAATCTAGGACATATTTCCTTTGGTTAAGAAAGAGTCATTTATGCGAGGTTTCCATTTCTATACCAAGAAAGTACTTCAATATCCTAAGGTCTTTAATTGCAAACCTTTGTCTGAGGGACTGTTTGAGGTTGAAAATCTCGTCAGCATTATCACTTCTAATTATCAGATCATCTACATAAATCAGCACAACCAATTTTCCCATAGTTCCTGTACGAACAAATAGTGAAGAATCGGCATTACTGCTTTTGAAACCAACACTAGTAAAAACTGAGCTTAGCTTGGCATACCAAGCTCGTGGGGACTGTTTCAAACCATAAATGGATTTGTGCAATTTGCACACTAAATCCAATTCATTGCTTTGAGGATGCCCGGGTGGCAATTTCATATAGACTTCTTCTTTGAGATCACCATGCAAGAATGCATTCTTCACATCCATTTGGTACATGGACCACCCCTTGTTTACAACCATAGATAGTGGCACTCTTACTGTGTTCATTTTTGCAACAGGTGCAAATGTTTCTTTGTAATCCACCTCGAATGTTTGAGTGAATCCCCGAGCCACCAATCTTGCTTTATACCTCTCAATTGATCCATCTGACTTGAATTTGAGCTTATAAATCCATTTACAACCCACGACTTTATTGCCTTTTAGAAGTTTGGTGACGCTCCATGTGTTGTGTTGATCTAGGGCTTTAAGTTCTTCTTGCATGGATTCCTTCCACACCTCTTGGCAATTGGCCTCATGAAAGTTTTGAGGCTCACTGTAACTCGATATAGTGCTGAGGAATGCGGCATGGGTTGATGTCACTCTCTTATATGACACATAATTTGAGATGGGATGTGTGGGTTTATAGGTGACAAAGTCTTGAAGTCTTGTGGGAGGTTGCCTAACACGCATTGGATTACGTCGTGGAGCAGGAGGAGTTATCTCACACTCGTTCACATCTTGTACCATATTGTGAGGATCATCTTGATTATCACCATCTTCATGTAGTGTACCATTAAGAAGAGACCCTTCATTGTTACTTTCAGTGAGAGATGTATCAATGTTGACATGGCTGGGATCTTGTTGTTGTAGAGCCTCAAGTTCGATTCTTGGTAATGGAAACACATCCAAGATGTCATCCCCTTGACTTGTGATTTCACGTGACTTGTTGAAAAAAGGGTTAGTTTCATAAAATCGAACATCTTTAGACACAATTAATCTCCTAAGTTGGGGATCATAACACTTATATCCCTTTTGTGTAGATGAATATCAAAGAAAATACATTTAACAACTCTAGGATCCAATTTATCTCGATGATGAGATTGAATATGTACAAAACAGATACAACCAAAGACTCTAAGGTGTGAGAGGTTAATTTTCCTTCCTTTCATGACCTCTAGGGGAGACTTGAAATCCAAGACTCGACTGGGTAATCTATTGATGATGTAAGCAGCTGTCATAACCCCTTGGGACCATAATCTCTTTGGTACATTCATTTGTAGCATTAATGCTCTAGTTTTTTCAAGTAAGTCCCGGTTTTTGCGTTCAGCTACACCATTTTGTTGAGGTGTGCCAACACAACTTGTTTGATGCATAATGCCATGAATGCTCAAATATTGTTTCATGATATGGGACATGTATTCGGTGCCATTGTCAGACCTTAAGGTTTGAATTTTAGAGGAGAAAAAGATTCATTAGTTGGTCCCCATACATCTGAATGAACTAGTTCAAAACACTTACTAGCCCTAGACAAGGAAGAATTAAAAGGCAATCTAGTGGCCTTAGACAAGTGGCAAGTTTCACATGCAATTGCATCATTTCCTAAGTTTGGAAATAAAGTTGACAAAATTGGTAGAGAAGGGTAAGCTAAACGTTGATTCCACAATTGATTATCTTGGATCGGGTTAAACTTGGCTTGAAACCCTCTAGGATTGCTCTTGGATATGTAATAGAGACCATCTAAGTAAAACCCTTCACCAATCGTCTTTTTGGTGGCACAATCCTGAAAAATGACATTATGTGGAGAAAAAATGGCTAAGCAATTCAAGGTATTTGTGATTTTTCCTACAGACAGAAGTTGGAAAGGAAAGGAAGGTACATATAAAACCGCCGACTCAATTTCATCTGACATTAATTTTATTTTTTCCTTTCCTAAAACCTTTACATTCTCACAATTTGCAATTGAAACTTGAGAAGAATTTGCTAATTTTTCAAACTTATGAAACTTTGACACATGGTTTGTCATATGATTTGTGGTACCTGAATCTACAACCCAAAAATCATGCAACATATTTATTTTAAGAGCAGTTTTAAAGGCTTTTATGATACCTTGCATGTTCTCTTGTGGTATGAGTTTTGTATCTTCCAAGAAACCTGCAAACTTGCCTAGCAATGTTTTCGAGTTTCCTTCTTCTATGCTATCCACACAGTCAATTCTAGCTCCTCCTGTCTTGCTTTGAAGATACAACATAAACTCATTCATAAGTTCAGCTGGATTCGCTGTGAAGTTTTTGAATGGATTAGACCCATTAGAGGTAAAAGGCGAATGATTTCCACGGTGTGCAGTACGATTCACTTTCTGTAAACCCTTATCCTTTATAAAATCAGGTTTTAATTCTGGATGTAGAATCCAACATGTGTCCTTAATATGGCCCGTATAGTTGCAGTGTTGACACTTCGAGTTTGGATGCTTCCCTTTGTACTTTCTCTCGTTGGTTAGATAGGTTCTTGCCTCAGGTGCACTAGCCATTGTATCCTTGTTCATGACTTTCCTCCTTACTTCTTCACGTTGAATTGTCGCACATACATTGGTGAATGAAGGAAGTTCAGTATTTATGAGTATGTGGCATCGTATATCTTCATATGTTGAATCGAGACTGGACAGAAGTTGAAATATCTTATCTTCTTCTGCTCTTTTTCGTAGCAGAGCTACATCGGTTGTATGAGGACAATATATTTTTAACTCATTCCACATGCTTTTCATGCTTCCTAAGAATTATACAAAAGGCTTACCATCTTGTTGTAGATTTGAGATGTCCTTCTTTAATTGAAAAACTCATGCATCATTGTTTTGACTGCCATACATTTCCTTGACCGTCTCCCATAGTTGGTATGCAGATTCAGAGTAACTGAATATTTCAACTAATTTACGTTCCATGGAATTTAGGAGCCATGACATAACCAGCTGATCCTTACTAAGCCAGGATTCATAGGTTGGTGAGGAAACATTAGGTACTTCGATGCTTCCATTTATGAACCCCAACTTGGACCTTCCACCTAGAGCTAGAGACATTGCTCTTGACCAAGGCAAGTAATTAAACTCATTCAACAAGACTGAGCTTAATCTTTGATTTGGGTTGACATCCACCTCATGCATATTCATGAAGGAAAGCACCGATGAACTTTCAGCTTCTGATCCTAGCGGCTTGTCTTCCGTCATTTCAAAGATTGAAGATGTTAAGATAATAATAAAGCAGAAGCAAGTTAATTTTCCTGCTCTGATACCGTGTTAAAAAAACAAGAAATAACTCTAGACAAAAGAGCTCTTATTATGCTTGATTTACTCCTTGAATTAAGGATTCTTTGTTTTACTCCTTAAATTAAGTATTTCTTATTTTACTCCTTAAATTAAGGATTCTTTGTTTTACTCCTTAAATTATGCTCTTTATTTTGCTCATTGAATTAAGGTACTTATTTTATTCTTTGAATTAAGAACTAATATCCACTTATCTCTACCATCATTACTGTAACCTTGAGAAAGAATACTCGTAATAACGAGCAATAGATTAATTTCTTTATATTTTTATACATTTATTGAGATTGAATATGTTACGTAAACACCATATACGATTGAATTCTTTTTTTTTTAATATATATAAAAACAATATTTGGGTGATTTGTTGTAAGTGCAACTATTGATACCGAGATCTTCAATAACTAAAGTCAACATATGCTAGCTGGATATGCAATTCCGAGTACTCGTTTACCATTGGTTTGTTAATTTACAGGATATATACTACACGTGGATTAAAGAAGTGTGCAATTCTTGTTTAGAGTTTTGATTACTGTAATTCAGTTAAATGAAAGTGAAAGAGTCTGTTTTGTTATTTTCCTCTCAGAAGTAATTAAGGTTAGAATTTTCATTTGTGCCCCGCGCTTTTTCTCTGTAAAAGGTGTACTATACATAGAGTATGTAGCTAGCTAGATAGAGCATCAGAAGATTCATTACCACCAATTGAGTCATTCATTCGCCTTTCTTGAGCTGTTCTTCTATCATTGGTTTTAGTTCTTGAAGTTTATTTAGTTTCTTCACTTTATTTTCAATTTTAACGTATGATCACTATATAAAAAAAATTGTTTTGAGTTTCACTAAATAATTTTTTTAAAATTTAATATTCCTTTTTTTTCTTAGTATAGAACAATAAAAAATATAAACAAATGCATAAGATGTCATCCAATTTAAAATTTAATATTCCTTTTTTTTTCTTAAATAAAGGTATCACTAAGATGTACTCTAAAAATAACGAAAATATTTCAAATATAACAAATGCATGTACTTTATCCTCATCTAATGTTTTTTGGGTTTCACATGTCATTTGTGTTACATATTATGATGTATGATGAAGAGTTTAATAAAAAAAAAATGTACGATGAAGGATAAATGTAAAGTTTAGATTTTCTGAATAATAATAATAATAATAATAATAATAATAATAATAATAATAATAATAATAATAATAATAAATTCGAATCAACTAAAGGAACGGCCGCAATAGCTCCAATATTCGTTGAAATTATTGCAACTATAACAGGTGGTTTTAAATTGACGTTAGTTTTACAGTGTTAAATGGAATTAAAAGATGAGATACTATACATTCGAATTATCTATGGTGAATTATATATAGGGTATGTTCATATTATGTATTATTTATTCCTTGTTATGCATATGAGATATCCTCTATCCCATCACATTATATATATTTTTAATCAAATATTAAATATTTATATTTTTAAAAATTTATTATGTATTAAACTTATATTTTATTAACTTCATTAGTATTTTCAGAGACTTGTTTTTCATTTTTAATTTATGATCTGTACACTATTTTCAGTGCTACCATATTATATTAGAGACTTCAAACGTGGAAAGAGAACCCTTAAATAAAGAATGAGAATACTATATTTTAATTATTTTTTTACTTTTATTACGAAAGGAAAAATTATATAAAAAATCAATAATTAATATTTTATAATGAAATGTTTTTTGAACTAATAACTAATAATAAAAAATAAATAATATTTATATGTAATAATAATAAAATATGTAATTTTATTTTCTATTTTTTCATCTTCATCCTTACCACTAATACTATGTTATATATTGCTCCTTAGTGAGAAAATTAGAAAAGTCCCACATTGGTTAGGAATGAAGATGAGTGTTGGATTTGGGGCTATAAATAAAGCCCTACTTCACCATTTGTAAACATCCCAAAATTTGTAAATCTTCCTCTCTTTTCAGAAGCAGAATTCGATTAGCAATTTCAATTTTGCCCAATTAGTTGTAATTTTGAAGTTCATTCATTCAAGATAAATGTGTCGTCAACGACGCCTATGACCTAGGTAACATTTATACCGAACCTCGTTAAATTTCTCGTGTGTTATTATTTTTCTCGCTTTAATATTTCGTTTTAGTTTATTTTAGCATTATATTTCCAATAGCATTATTTTGTTCCGTTAGTTCGAGTTCTATTCATTTAAATCATAAGTGAATAGTAACTACTTTAGAATAGTGGAAAATATACCCGATTTTCCCAACAATTGGTATCGTAGCCGAAGGTTTTCTACCTAGGCATTTGCTTTGTATTCCGTTTGTTTGCTATTGGAATATAGTCTATTGTTGTAATTTGAAGAAATGGCGGAAGAAAAATTTCTTTCAAACAAAGGCCTACCATCCACGCTGCTGCATCCATGCGATGAACGCAAGGTTCGGCGTGAGAAGTTTGATGGAACCTCCATTATTTCTAAGATGCAAGGCGAAGTTCTGTATGCCCCGTTTCAACAAGGTCTCAGACATCGCTATCAAGAAGAGAAACCGTGATGGAACAGATGAAGTAGAAGCTGGAAAATATCAACCGACCGGTACGTGGTACAATCCGTTCGTGTCTCTCAAGAGAACAAAAGTACACGTTCACGAAGGAGACATCCGCAAGTAAGTCAGGCGCGCGCTGAGAACAAGTTCACGAAGAAGAAGGGACAAAATCGGCTCTATTTGAAAAAGAAGTTGTTCCTGTCATACCTTCCATGTACTACAATAAATCCACCACATTATCGCTTTTAATCAATTAAGTAGCATTTGTTAAATATGGATGAAACTTTTAAAGACGAAGATTTAGCTCGATGTTAGCCTCCCTTCCCGATGAAGCCTGATCATCTTATTACGAGCTTACTCATCAAGGATAAAGTGTCTTTCGAGGAAGTTTGTACCGCTTGTATAGTTATGAAATTAGAAAGAAAGATAAAAGAGAAAGGTGAATGAAGAAGCAGAGGCATCATGTCTGTAAGAGGACGTCCGCAAACACAACATAAAGGAAGCGAGAGGCAGATTCTATCAAAAGGAAGACTTGGTAAAGATGAATGTGCCTTTGTCACGAGAAAGTGCCATTGGAAGAAAAATTGTCCGAAGTCGCAAAAGAAAGGAAAAGTCATAATCCGATGTACGTGGTACCGAAAGCAATTCGATTCGTATTTTGCATCAAGTTGGTTCGTCAACATCATCTCATCCCCGTGATTGGATTTTTGATTCAAAGATGTACTTTCCATATGTCTCCTAACAAGGAGTTGGTTCTTTAACTTTGAAGAATCAGACTCGCGAGTTGTTTTCACGGGTAATGATTATCCATGCAAAGTTTTCGAATCTGCATACAATTGCTTCAAGAATCAAGATGGTTCAACCAGTGGTCTTCGACAGATGTTCATTATGTTCCAGTATACGAAGAAGAATCTCATTGTCACGTGAGTCTTAGAATCAAAAGGCTTCACCGACCATACAAAATTCGTGGCATCAAGGTTACTTCTGAAGCACTTCGCGGCGATGAAAGGTGTTCTAAGAATAACCCGTACTACTACCTTGGTAGACGGTTATCGTGGGACAAAGATCACAGCTAGCTTCGATGAAGAAAGAGATTTAGAAACTACCAAGTCATGGGCATACGCGTCAGGGACATTGGTGAAAAGCTTTTACAGATTCTAAGAAAGCAAGGCCCGTTAAAAGGTGCGAGAACCCTAAGAAGTTGGAATTCTCGTGAGATCAGGCGTCAGGAAGCGTAAAAGAGTAAGCTTTGGCACCGCTTCTTCATAATACAAAGCGGTATTTTGGATTACATCCATACCGATGTACGGCCAACAAGAACTCCATCCATGAGCTGGCAAACATTATTATGTCACTTTCGTTGACGACTTCTCCGTAAGAGTTCGTGTATCTCACGAAGAAAAAGGATGAAGTGTTAGGTATTTTTCTCAAGTTGGAAGAAGATGATCGAGACTCGTGACCGGTAAAAAGACTGCCGCCCGAGGTCCGATAATGGCACCGAGTACACAAACGATCCATTTATGAAAGTTTCAGGAAGAAGCTATGGATAAGGCGACACTTCACTATTCGAAAAACACCACAACAAAACGGAGTCAGCAGAACGTACGAACCGACTTTGCCGGAAAAGGTCTCGTACGTTGTCAAATGCCTTTAGGCAAGATTGGCCGAGGCCGCGGACATACGTACATGTCATCTCGTCAACCGCCTACCATCGCTTCACTCTTGAAGGCAAAACGCCATGAGGTACGGTCCGGAAAACCCGCTGTAGATTACGATTTCTTACACGTGTTCGTCTAATTGCATACTACCACAATGTAATCAAAGTTGGACCCAAGAGCCAAGAAAGCCATTTTTTCGGGATCCCTTCTCGGGTTCTAAGTGGATATCGACTACATGTGCCTTGAAACGATAAAGATAATCTTTAGCAGTAGATGTTACCTTTGAATCCGCATTGTTGAGAAAGGTAACTAAGAAGATTGATGGCACTTGTAGAAGAGATATGGAGCAAACTCCGAAACAAAGGAGTTTGAAAGCAAAATTGTTAATCCGCTTAGCGAAGATAAGACAAGTTTCGATCCTCCATCGATGACAAGATGAATCGATGAAGAGGTTTTAACCCAAGAACCTCCACAAAGAATGTTAAGAAACCCAGCTTGATGGCCACGACGACAAAATGTCAAGCGTACCGCTGATACAAGGATTTTGAAGACCTACCGTTTCCGCTTTAAGAATACGGCCCGTGCACTTTCACAGGTACGATGATGTTCTTCCATATATAAAGAAGCAATCGAAGCTGAAGTTAAAAGATGGAATGAAGCCACTGATGAAGAACTTTTGTCCCTTCAAGAATAAACATGGAAGCTGACACAACTACCTAAAGGCAAGAAGGCAATTGGATGCAAACGGTGTACGCAAAGAAAGATGGATTTCCTAACAAAGATGGTATTCGCATACAAGGCAAGGTTGGTGGCTAAGTACATGACTGCATGAGGGAATCGATTATAATGAGGTATTTTTCTCCAAATAAAACATTCTTCTATTAGAATTTTGTTGGCCTCTGGTAGCACAATTTGATTTGGAATTAGTTCAACTTGACGTGAAAACTCGCGTTTTTACACCTGCGACTTAGAAGAGGAAATCTATATGTCTCAAATGTATGGGTTTATCATTGTCACGGGTAAAGAGAATCGTAAGCCAGGTCGAACAAATCATTGTACGGATTGAAGCAATCTCCGAGGCAAGGTACAAACGATTTGATCGCTTATGTTGCAACAAAAGTATACCACACACACGATCATCAGGTGTATTTTCGCAAGCTACAAAACGAGTCTTTCGTCTATCTCCTATCAGACGTCCGATGATATGTTGATCAGATCGAAGAGCCAAGTAGAAATTGAAAAGTCAAGGCTCAACTAAGTCGAGTTCGAGATGAAAGATTTGGGAGAAGCCAAGAAGATTCTCTCACGGGAGATAAGGCAGAGACAGAAGAAGCTTAGTTCGACCTGCAGTCAATATTTGGAAGTTTCTGATACTACAACGCTTTGGTTTCGAATGAAACGTAATAAAACCCTGGTAAGTACTCCGCTAGTTCCTCAATTTAAGCTTAAGGCTCAATTATCTCCTCGAATGATACGTAACGAGAATATATGGCAAAAGTACCATACGCAAAATGCAGCTTGGTAGCTCACGTACGCAATTTGTACAAGACCCGACATTTCACGCGGTCAAGTGTCAGAAGTATAACATGCACGATCCTGGTAAAGCGACATCGGGTCAGTCGGAAATGGATTCTACGATATATTATAAATAATCAGAACGTTGGTTTAGTATTTCAAATATGATAATACCATCGTCAACGTGGCAAATGGATATCATGGATTCGACTACGCAGAGATTTAGATAAGCCGCTTCAACTAACCACCTAAGCATGCGGTTTACTCTCGCTGAGCACCCATTGAAGTCTACCTCATGAAATTCACGCTTGTTTACCTACTACAGAGGCAGTATGGATACGCGCTTACAGAGGTCATGAAGCTATTCGGTTACGAGGTTTGCTTCAAGACTGGGAGCGGGTCAAAAACATATCAAGGTGTTTTCAGATAGTCGTAGTTGCTATTCATTTGAAGAAAGAACCAAGTCTACCACGCACGCATAAAGCACATCGACGTCATATCATTTCCGCGCGTAGATTATCAAGCACGGAGTACTAGTTCAAGATTAGTACGACAGAGAATCCCGCAGATACGATTTAATTAAGGTGGTAACAAAGAATCAAGTTCAAACATTGTCCTGACTCGATTAACATCCTACAAATCAATTGGCGCCACAGCCGCTGATCTAAAGAATTGAAGAAATCATTTAAAACCACTAAGTCGCTAAGCGAGATTTGTTATATATTGCTTCCCAATGGTAAAATTGTAAAAGTCCCACATCAAGTTGTGAATTTAAGACATGGCTGATTGCGCTATAAATAAAGTTCTCCTTCACCATTTCTCAAACATCCCAAAATTTGTAAATCTTCCTCTCTTTTCAGAAGCAGAATCAATTTAATTTGCCCAATTAGTTGTAATTTCAAGCTCATTCATTCAAGATAATGGCAAGGCCATTAACGACGCCCGAGCACTTGCGTAACATTTATACCGAACCTCGTTAAATTTCTCAAGTATTATTTTTCTCGCTTTAATATTTCTCGCTTTTAGCTTATTTTAAGATTATATTTCCACAAGATTATTTTCGTTTTAAGTAATAGCTTCTATTCATTTAAATCATGTCAATAAGAATTACTTGTATCGAAAATATACCCGATTTTCCCAACATAACATACTATTATCCCGCATACACATCATCACTTACAGTATAGAAGACTTCCATTAATAATTTCTCATGTTCATATTAATTAATGAATAAAAAATCGCTTTCTTTGTCTGCAAATCATAAACTTTCAATTAACTCGTTGAGTACAAACATTGACCGACTTGATATTGATATTCTTTGTCAATAACCATTTTAAATTCTTGTTTGACGAACCAAGAAACTTTGGTGGAGGATCGAGGACGTCCGCAAATGCCGTATGTGGGTTAGAATAAAGTTGGACAAAAGCATACAATAATGGCTTATTGTGGTGCTTTTTAATTTTGTATTGAAATTTCAAATTACTATTTCATTTCCCTCCTATGTTATCGTACCTCTGCCTTTTTTTTCTTTGGGGTTTTCGATGGATGGTCTTGGTTTTCTTTCACAGATAAAATAATTGAAGTTAAAGACGATCCTAAGAGAATGAGAACCACACGCAATACAATTATATATACAAACATGGTTACGTGGGCAATATTTGGAAGGTTATTTATAGATTTATTTTTATTCTTAATATTATCATAATAATTTTTGTTATTATTATAATAAAAATATTTATTTTTAATATTAATTATATCTTAACGATATTATTAGAAAATAAGAGTTGATATTAATGAAATATGTTTTTTTTATATAATAATAATCATTTAAATTGTAATTTTTTTTTTGTTTTTTTCAAAATATATACATGTAGTAGAATTATTTGACTAGATATGGTACTGACTTTATGTTAGCCCATATGGTCAGTAGGGTAGCCCAAGTAATTGACAAGACAACTCTAAATATATATTCTAAGATTCATTCATTCATTCGTGTATATACCCCACTTGATAAGGGCCTATAATATCTTACGAGGTTTGGAAAGAGATTTCTAATACATGCTTAGCAATAGGATGGACGTGAACTATGATACTAACTACTAAGACTGAAACCAATACCTTTTAACGTGAGATATTGTTAAGATTAAGGGTTCAAAAGAAAAAAAATTCAAAAAAAAATATAATAAGTTCAAACGAAGATTACGACCGTAGGCTCATCATTTTCTAAGCACTATTAATACGTTGGATATTAACTAGTATAATCAAATGAGTATAATGAAGCCACCAAAGAGAATAATTCTGGGTATATTTGGATTTTTTAAAATCCTTTGAGAGAAGTTAGGTATAATGGGAATTTAGTATCATAGTATTATTCCTACTATACATGATTACTAAGTAAAAAACTATATACAAGAATTGATATTAGGGAAATATTAAAATTTTGTATGTAATTTAAGTACTTTACATAAACATCTTAATATGTTGTGTACGGAATGGGTATTTAAGTCGATATGTAAAATCGGATTTTGAAAAAAACTAACTTATAATAAATTTAAAGTCGGTTCGATATAGAATTGACGATATTCACGTAGGACGTAGTGTCGGTTTCAAGTGTCAACCGATGCTACACTATGTGAATAGCGTCGGATCACCACGTCAACCGACTCTACTACGCCTGGAACACAACGCTATCCATGTAGCATAGCGTCGGTTGGTATCTGGAACCGACGCTATCCACGTAGCGTAGTGTCGGTTGACACGTAGAATCGATGCTACACACGTGGATAAATTCTTCTTTTCTTTCTTCCCCGACAAAAAATATTCTAAGCGGTAGGATTCTCAAAAACCCAAAACCTCCTCCACTTTTTCTCATTTTTTGGCCACCTACGACCATCAATTTCAGCGTCGATTAGTGGGTTTTTTTTCTCTCTAACTAATCTTTTAGACCCCCTATTTTTTTTTAGCAAAATACTCAAATTTTTTATACCTATTTCTCACTTACAAAACACCATTTTTTCTTCATTTTGTCACTTCATTTACTCTTCATTTACTCTTGTAAGTATTTCTATTAATCATACGCACTTACTATTCATATTTTTTTTCTGTTATTATGTGTATAAATTTTTATATTATATATGTAGGTTTGTATTATAACATCAAGAGAAAAATATGATAATCTTGAATAACATAAAACAACAACATGATAATTTTTCTATTATTAATTAATATTTTATTTTTCATTTTTTTTGTATTATTTAAACTATTTGTTAAACAGATTTTTTCTTGCTATTATTTAGTGATCTAATACATGTTTTAATTTAAGTATAATAGAAAATAGGTAAATTTTGTAAAAAAAAAATTAAAAATTTAAAGTCGATTCACGCGTGTAAAGTTAGTTCACGGGTTGATAGATTATAAAACTATATGGTTTACTTTGTGGTTTGGTGGTAAGAAAAATTTATTATTTTTCATTTTGAGTCACATATTCAAATCAAATTAAAACTATTGTTTAATTTATAAAATAATTTTTTATTTAAATAGAATATATTTATTAAAAAATATTAATTTTATTTAAATAATACAAATAAAACATAAAACTCACTCCTTATAAAATTGTATATAAATTTTTTATACATATTTACTAAAGATTATATAAGATTTACAAACATATTTTTGAAAAGAATACATACACATTACATATAGATTTTTTAAAGAACATGTAAGATTCATGTACATATTTTCAAAGAATATGTAAGTTTTATATACATATTTTAGAAAAAATAATATGTAAGACATATACACATATGATAATTATGTAAGATTATTAATAGATAAGAACAAAATAAAATTAAAATAATCTAATCAAAGTTAACCATAAGAGTGACTTTTATAAAAAAATTAGATATAAAAATGAACAAAGAGAATTGAGGACAAAGCTAAGAACGATGGTATTAATTTAGTAAAATATCCAATATTTTTTATTATATTATTAGTAATTAATACGGTACATTTTAGTCAATTAGTACCAAAATCTATAAAATTAATTATTCCCTGTCCTACCAAAATGTTCTGTTTATTTTTTATTTTTGACAAACTAAACCAAAGTGTCCGGAATTATATTCCTAGCAAAATAAAATAAATGCAAAGTTACAAATTACGAACTTCGAAAACAAATAAAATTAGTTACCAACCAAACTAAATAGCTTATTCTTCGGGTCAGAGAAAATTGAACTTGGCCCATTTTCTCAAATGTTGTTTCTGGGAATAATGCTTTGGCTAAGGACAGTCCTTGTACACTCTTCATGACATTTTCTTTTTTTTTTAATTCTTTTTTTAACATAAGTTAGTATTCATTTAAAATATATATTTAAATGACATTTGTCAATCAAAAAATTAAGAGCATATATAAAAGAGTGTATTTAGCAGTATTGCCAGCATGTTTTTCCAATTGCTTAATTTATTTCCTGCTTTCCTCTTTGATTTGGATCTTCTATCTGGTTTTTTCAAGAGTAGCTATTCAACTGGATCATTTAACTTCGTTGAGATGTTTAGTAGACTTATTTTAAAGAAGTGAAAACATAATGAAAAAGTATAATTCACTTATTTGCAATAGAAAATAAATTTTAGCATCAATAATTAGTGAAACATCTTTCTTATATATAAATAAGAAAAAGAAAAAAAAAATTATATATCATGTTTTTAAAATAAATGGATTAAATTGATCACAAATATAATTACAACTTAAATGTTTAAGTTATAATAGCTAGTGTAACATATTTCTCTCTAATTTAATAATATTATAATTAATGTATTGAATACTAAGTCAATTTTATTTCTCTCTAAATTTAACAAAGTATGAATCAACTTATACATTACATCTAATTATATTAAGTTAATTATTTAAAAGTAATGATATTATAGTAACTATTTTTATTATTTTAATACAAATCATCTATTACATTTTTATAAATAATTATATTTCACTATTATTATTATTGAACAAATTTATTATTAATAAAAAATAATTATGAAAATAACAAATTAAAAGTAATAAAATAATTTCTCCATGATTCAATTTAAAGTAAATATTAACCAACTTTTTATCTCCATAATTCTATTATTTTTAATAAAAATATATTTTAGACTTGTATTTATTAAATAGGATGACACAAGTCAATTTTTTAAAAAATTACAAAAAATTATTTTATAAAGATAATAAACTTGTGTTATCTTACTTTATTTTTTACGAAAGTAAGGTAGCATAAATATATTATTTGTAACCATTTTTATAAAAAAAAATAACAAATGTGTACTACCATCATTCCTAATACATAAGTGAATAAACTACACTTTCGTTAAAGATACCAAAATAAGTTAGCTATGTATCATTAGAAGTGAGATATACAATAACCGATAAATCTTAAAAAATACTATTAAATTATTAAATTTGTTATGAAAATATCATTAAATTGTTTTGGTTACAAATATACCATTAAATTATTAAAAAGTTACAAATATATGATTATGTCAATTTTCGTCTATGTGTGTCATTAATTTTTTTAATTCTTTAAATCCCAAAAAATATAATTTTGATAAACTGATAAAATTTTTCTAACTAATTTCAAAACTCATATTTATATCAAATTATTCAATAAAAAGACAAAAACACTTTCATTTAATAATTTGAATTCAATAAAATTGGACTAGAGTCTCGTTAAAGTTTCAACATCTATTGCCAATTATCTGGACAAAGCTCTCACAAACTTTGTCAACGATTTTGCTTAAGTTTTAATGATGTTGTCGTAATCTTATTTGGGTTCTACCAACCATCATCGAATTCATCCGATGTAAGACTTTAATTTTTACCTAATAAAATATATAAGACAAAGATTGCACAACTCAAATAGGGTTACAAAGTATAAGATCTTATGAATTAAAAAGATCTAAGACACATATGAAAGGAATTGGTACCGTAAGACTTTAATTTTGACCTAATAAAATATATAAGACAAAGATTACAAAACTCAAATATGGTTACAAAGTGTAAGATCTTATGAATTAAAAAGATCTAAGGCACATCTGAAAGGAATTAGTATCGTAGATGTACCATAATTAATCCATTGATACTCTTTATATCACATTTTATTAAAAATATTCTTTTTTAATACTCATTGAAATATGGATATACTTTTAACCATTTTGAATAATTTTCTTTTTTCTAGTTAACTATAACCACATGTGTCCTACATGATAAATTAAAAAAATATTTATTGAAATTCAAGAAAAAGAAGATAATAAAAAAAATTACAATTAATTTTTCCTCAAGATAAAAAACATTTTACATTTTTATATAATATTGTTAAATTTTTAAACTTAAATTATTAATAATACTAACAATATTTTGACACAAAAAAAACAATAAATTTATAAGATTTTAGTTATTGTTATACGAGGCTAGATATCCTAATCAATATATGTTTTGATATTTTTTTACGTTCATATGTTATTAAAATCATGTGTTGTAGCACCTTAATTTAATTATTTATAGTTTTTTAACTATTAAATTATTATTTTTACTATTTGCTTTTTCCCCCTTAAATCTTCACAAATTGTTTTGACAAAATATATGTGACCAATTTTGATAAAAAATTAACAAATATTATTTAAAATGATCAAAAGATATATTTAAATTGGTGCATTAAAACAATTTTTTTAATAAAATGAGATATAAAAGATATTAATGCATTAATTTAAATATATCTAAGGTACCAAACTTGTATTTAGCATATCTAACTTGCAATGTTTCTTAAAAATATTCTCCATTATTTATTTTAAGCTAATTTGATATTTAAATTTAAAACTTCTAAATAGGTTTTTAAATTTTTAAATCCTATAATTTAATTCCTAAAATTTAAAATTTTACAAAAATTCTAATTTGGTTTCTTAAATACATATTTGTGAAATATATGTGTAAAATTTTAAAAATATGGAGACTAAATCTTATGATTTAAAAGTTTAAAAACATATGTGTAAAGTTTTAAAAGTTTAAAAACTAAATCATACATTTTAAAAAATTGAAAACATACTTATGAATTTAGTTAAAAATTAAAAATTAATGGTACATTTTAACCTATTTTTTATTGTAGTCGAGAAATAACATTAAATTTAATTGCTATTTTTCTAATAAATAGGGTAGATATACATATAACTCATATGATTTCAATTTTTTAAGAACTTTATAGGTGTTTAAAACAAATTAATCCAACAAATTTATTTGAATTTTGAATTTATTTAAAGCTGATTGGATTTGTTAGATGAAAATATAATAATATTTTTAAAAAATAACAAACGTAATATTTTTAAAACTTTTATGTCAAGTTTATTTATTTTTATATTTTAAAAAAAATGTACATTATTTCACACTAAAGGCCGAAATGGTTTTTAAAATAGAACTATGATCATTTAATGTAAACGTTATTAATGTTAATTATTGCTATTTTGATTGTAATAAGTTTTGAAAGTATAATAATTTTTTTTTTGGATAATTTCTCAATTTGTTTTCTCTAAATTATGAATTAATTTACCTTGAAGCCATAGATATTCGAGTCACATTGATCTGTCTTCATAATTTATTTTCATTCATTTATTTGCATTATATATATTATTTCCAACACATGCTATTTTATGGAAGATGTTTTATATATTTATTAGAGATACGTATACAATATAAATTCATATTTTTTTAAATTAACAATATAACAAAATTTGAATCTTACATTTTCCATTTGATGAAAAATCCTCATGTTTGGAAAAATCAGATATTGCATTTAATTAAGGATTTTAATAATTTTAATAGAGTTCTAAATTTAGGAGTATTCCACTAGCAATAATAAAGATATTTTAAAATTTTAGCCGCATTCAATTAGAATTTTTTTGAAGTCTTTAGAAATTTAAGTGTTTCAAAAAGTCACTGATTTTAAAAACTTATAAAATGAATTTTGATGAAAGTTTTGGTTAAAATTATAGGTAGAAAAATTTCTAACTTATTTTCCCCTGTCCCTCCTAGATTTCTAAGGATTTGCAACTACCTTTATTTATTTTTTATCAATGATTTAACTATTATCAATATAAATCCATAACTCTACGGTAAATAAAATTAGTCACAATTCACGAGACTTTATCAAAAACTAATAACCTTTAAAAATCCAATAGAATACACCCTCCTAAAGTAATAATCATTCATGAGAACACTACCAAACAATCAAATTTCAAATTAAACTTCTATTCATAGTTAAAAAATAAATAAAATTCAAATCACACTGATTCAAATTTTAATCAGATCAAATATGTTTAAAATTAAATAAATATCGAATTAGTTTGGTTTATAAATAAATAAAAATTTAAAATTTCGCTCCAATGAATGCCCAAATCCCCAGCCTATAATTTAATATTAGCTGGTTGTAGTAGTATTTTGATGTCTTTCACAAGATATGGCATTGTTTAAATAATTTATATACAAATACAATTTGCTTTAAAAATAGTACAACAACGTTTTGATTCAAATTTTATTATTAAAACCTCAAAATCTCTATATTTTAAGGAAATATGGGAAAAGACTTCTACATGTTCGAATATATTTTTAAAAAGTGTCTTTAGCTACTATAACTAATAAAAAACTGTTTTTATAAATAGGTTTGGCTGAATTTCATAGAATACAATAACTTCTATAATCGTTCGGCTCAATTTCTGGGCCCTATGCGACTTTTCCGAGCATTTAAATATTTTAAAGCTCCCTAAGACGACAGTAATTTCAAAATGACAAGTACATACCGGACTACTTTATCATAAGGCTTTACACGAAAGCCTGCCAATTGAAATAAATGTACAGTATAACCGTACATAATATTTGAGAACAATTTGCCGGTAATAGCCTCATCAAGGAAATTTAAGTTTCTTTAGTGTTAAATCCAAGAAGAATTACTTGATTGCCCTCAACCTCTTAGCAAAAGTGGTAAAAAGGGCGTCCAGCAAAACGTTGCTGAAACATGAAGGTTTTAGAAAGCTTTAAGGAATTTTAGAAGATAAAAAGAAAAAAAAAGAATATTTTTGTGGAAGAAAAGATTGTTATTGATTCTTAAATTTTAACTTCGTACAAAATAAGAAAAGTTATTTTACTTATAGTAACTACCAGCTTTTAATTAATCCATTAAAATTATCCATTAAAATATTTACTTTTTTAGAATTACCTACTACTTCATGTTACTAAAATATCTAGAGCAACTTTCTAGGATTTTAATCTATTTTAATCTATTGGACTTTAATATACATAATAAAATTTTAATCATAACATCTAAACAAGTAAGTCTCAAATTTAATGTTACATCAGTTAAATCAATTTTATTTCTAACAAAAGTTTGATATAGTCAATTTGAATGCGTCAAATATTAAAATTTATTCTTATTTATAGTTATATTTTTTTCTAAGATATTTATAGCTAGAACATTATAAATCAATGAAAAATAAATAAAATACTATTTTTCCTAGTGGGCATAGCCCTCAACCCAAATTTTTTTTGTGTGAAAAAAGAATATCGAGTACATTGACCAAAGAGCAAAAAAGAATGACCTATGTTTTATGAGCAATAAGATGTCACCTAAGTCCTAATGTCACGTGGAATCAAGTTAACATCAAAATCATGAAATAGTGGGTACATTTAGATTATAGGAATCAACTCAACAAGGACGCTTAGATCTAATCTGACCATGCTAATCGAGCATCTTTGAGTTGATATCATGATCTCAAGGTATTAATCAGATTGGACTAAAATTCAAGCCAATCATTAACTTCCAAATAAACCATTAAATCGAACCAATATGGTACATAAACAACATTAACCAACAAATGTGAATGATCGAAGGCAACATAGTCTTTGTCATGTGAAACAACAGATCGAACCATTAATATAAGTGAAGCAAAAATAATAGTTGGTGCTTAAAGATGAACGAAGCAAGTAATTTTAGGTCATACAAAACATGAGCAAAGCAATCAAGAATTAAAAAGCTCTAAGCCGCATGACCAGTTATACGTAATCAAGGTGCCATGAAAACATGGATTATATCAAAATATGAAAATCAATAACGTCTAGAATCTAAAAAATAAGTTAAATTTGACCAATTTAATACCAAAATATGAAAATCAAGACCATAAAAATTCCGGAACCTTGGTACCTTGGATCCAACCCGACCATGTCAGTTGGCTAACATTATATAAATATCATAGCTGCAAGATACCATGGAATGATTTGTCTTTAAGCGAAGCCAAGATTTATGAACTTGATCTCATGAGGTAGCTTAAATTTAAATTAGACAGATAAATCAAGCCAACATATAATTTTAGGACAAACAACATATGAACAAAGCAAACTAGAAACTGAGAACGCTTATTGTCTACTCATACCATATTACTTGAGGTCCCTCCTTATAAATAACAAGGTAACAAGTAACGCTTGGGATATCAAACAATGATGCATATAATATTTTTCTAAATACGTTTACAAAAAATTTGGTCAAAATTCTAAATTCTATGTTTTGAACGAAAAAAAGATTTTATGTCTCCTCTTGCAAAGTATTCTCTTGCCACAAGCAAAATGGTCATAAAAGCCCAATAGAAGAGTGTGAGTTTAGGTATGTGACATTTTAACTATAAATAATTTAAAATGTGGTTATTTGCAAAAAATTAATATTGTTTTTTGAAAAATAACCGTAACTGATAGGATGATGATAATTATTACAATATCAAAATTGTGGTTAATTAAAACCGAACATATACTAATGTTATTTTTTTAATATACATATAATTACATAAAAAAATATCCTTTTAATAATAAAACACATAATATTTGAAATAATTAGATTGAATTTTATCTATTCTTACTTTTATATATTTTTATTTTACTTATAACCATGTGTTACATATTTAAAAAATAAAAATTAATATATAATACTTTAAATAATATAGTAGACTAAAGAATATTTTAAGAAGTCTCACATTTTTAAAAAGATTCAACGATACTGATTAGAACGTTCTATCAGAAGATTCCAAATCAACCAACGACTATATATTTAGCATTGCTGTTGGAGCTATTTCTTGGAAGTATAAGAATAGACAATTTTAATTCAATCTACAATAGAGTTTGAAATGATAGCACTAGCTACTGCCAATGAAGAAGTAGACTGGTTAAGAAGTCTATTAATTGAGATATATTTATGGGAAAGATCGATACTAGTTGTCTTGATCCATTACGATAGTATCACGACTATTGCAAAGATTCGGATCCATTATTATAACGGAAAGAGACGATAGATATGTTGTAAGCACAGTACTATTAGAGAATTTCTCTCAACAGTAACTGTAAGAGTGGATCATGTATGTACTGATAAAAATTTGGCTAATCCTTTGACAAAAGGATTACAAGAGAGAAGGTTTTCAAAATCTTGAAAGGAATATGACTGATATCCTTATAATGAAGAGTCACTTACGATGGTAACCCAACTTATAGATTGGAGATCCCAAAAAATAATTTAAATAGGTAATAACAAGTCATAAAATGATATGAGATTAATCATGTTATTATGAAATCTCATTATATATTGTTAGAAACATGAAGTTCTGAAGTGACAAAAAAGATGAGTTAATTATTAACTCGTAATGAGTTCTATGCTCTATGTGGAGTGAGGTACATAACTATATGAATACTCTTGATAGACCTATTTATGTGAATGTGGAAATGCGATCGCTTTTTATGAAATATTTGTGCAAAAATTATTAGAGCATTTACTATATTAGGATACACGTGCATGACCATAAAGCACATAATTTTCTAACTATACCTTGAAAATATTGTGTCTGTAATGTTGTTAGAGATAAAGTTCAAAACTACAAGTTAATCTAGTATATTCTAAAGTATTAACACTATGTAAATGTTCAAGTCAATAGACACATTTTGATGATGCACAATCTTATACTTTTAATTGATCGGTTGTTTGATGAAAACTATTTTAATATAAAATTCAAATGAGAGATTTTTGGAAATAATGTGAATTTAAATAAAAAAATGATAAGGAAAAAGTGCAAAATTTTCCTTTCTTAAACAAACTTTCTCATCTTGTTTTTCTACATCTCTTACGAAGTGTTGATATAGAGAACGATATACAATTGGAATTGGGCCTCAAGAGACATCAATTTTTGTAGAAGGGGGAGATGACTTAGAAAATTATAGTTCGATCGGTCGTCCGGCCGTGCCGAGCTGAGTGCGAGTACATGTGAGGTGATACTTTCTTTTTTAGAAAAAAATTCATCATTAAAATTATTTTTTCAACAATTAAAAATTCTATTATTATCTAAACTGAGTCACCCAAAACATGATCGTTATTTTTTTTTGAACATTTTCGCTATTATTATGTGAACGTTACGTAACTAAGAAATTACTCTTCATAGCAAACCCAAGAAAAGGAACTTTAAAATTGTTTTTTAGTTTTACGAACAACATAAATACTTTAAAGGTATAGCATTCCAAACTTAATCAGTGTAGTTAAGCTCCGAGACATGAAAATGATTATGAGTTGTTTTATCTTGGGGACGACGAGGTTGGAACGACGATGTTGTGTTTATTTGTAAAAATTTAAATAGAGTTACAAAACGTCTTAATGAGAGCGATTTAATCTCCAACTCAACCCAAATAATACTTTTTAATCTATCAGTAATATTATTCATATTTTGTTATTACATATTTGCTATCTACAGTTTCTTCACAAACTAACTACGATTAACAGAAAATAAAAGCTAATTATGAAATATGACCGTACTCATAATCCAAAATACATGAAAAAACTGATAAGAAAAGAAAATCAAACTTACAAAACTTAGAGCAAAGATTATTCAAGCCTTAGGATTATACTAGAAGGCGAGAGCTGAAAAGTGCTAAAACTCATTGGAATCTCTGAAAGAAGAGGTAAAAGAACGAAGAGGCAGAGATGGTCAACCATGGTGATACCAGCATGAGAATGACTTTCACAGAGAAACGAAATTTGGGAAGAAAAAAAAATGAAATCAAGGAGAAAGAAAATAGTGAGAAGTCTCTGGTCTAGAGACCTCTCTCTCCCAAGAAGAAGAGAGATATTTGACACTAATATAGCATTATTTGTCGTCAACGTCCTCATCAAGCTGAAAGTCTGAGAACCAGATAGAGCGATAGAAAAAATGACAAGATATAAGCCTTAGGAAAATAACGATAGATTTCTAGAAACACCAATCATAATTATTAAAAAGAACAAAAAAGTAAAATCACCCGACCAAAACGAGGCCGTATGGAAATATAGGGAAAAAATGGCTGATTGATCAAATATGCCTTTCTTCTGGGTAATTAATTCATTAGTGTCGGTAAAAACCCCAAAACAAAGAAACGAGTAACAAGCACAAGTTAATCCGATACGAGCTTCCTGAGTCGTCTCTCATTTTTTTTTTGTGTTATAAAAGAAGAGAATTTAATTAAAAACCACAAGTTAGTTACAGTCTCCAATTCAATATAAACAAGACAAGATGCATAACAAAACCAGCAAAAAAACTAAAATGATTTCCAACAATAAGCTGCACAGAAGCAGCCATTAATGAAAGCTCACAAAACAATTCTAGCACACAGTTCTAGGAAGCAGTTAAAAGAAGCACAATTGACAGTTTTACCAACGTTCTTCAGCATAACATTAGCAAGACAACTAGACCTCTAAAAGCAAAGACTGCAGACTCAATTAAAAACATAACAGAAGCAAGCATCAGACACAAAAAACAAAACAAGAATAGACTAATAAAACCAGAATCCAAAATAGCACCAGAATATAGGGAAAACAACTAAGAAAGGAAAGCATCATAAGATCCAAAACAAACAAACCCAAATCAACCAACCACACAAAAACCAAAAGCACCATGTAAATATCACTCATCCAATTTAGCTATTATCTGCTCAACTCCACCTAAATTAAAGCCATCACTCAGTGTTAATGTTGCTCAGAAACACCGTATCCTCCAATCATCTCCTTGGTCTCTAACCTACCTTCGTACCAGCATCCACTCCAACTTTTTCAGTAGATTTTCCACGCACTATACCACTAGCCATATTCTCTTTACCTTTCCCAGCCCCTCTAGCATTTCATTTTTTCTTTTCTTCATAACTACCCTCACCAAATGTAATTCCACCCTTCTTTTTCAACCCTCCCATCTTCATATGCTGAAAGACCTTCATATTCAAGTCAGAGCGAAGCCACTCTCCATACGGTGCATACTTACCTCCAAAATCTATATTAAAGTCACTAGCATTCAGACAAAGTCGAGTTTGATGAGTGATTTCTCCACAATAATAACAGAAACATGGAAGTCGTTCATACTTGAACTCGATCCAAACATGCTCAGATCGAAAGGGAATACAAATACTAGGTACAAGAGGACTAGATAAATCAATACAAATTCGAACTCTAACAGAGCACATAGCACCATTTTTCAGTGAAAATTTATCCAATTCAATCACATGACCAAAAACGGTGATAATTCCTCTAACAATACCCCACACCTTCAATCCATGGGTAGATCATGGATTTGAATTTAGACCGGGATCGTATCTAAAGGAATGCTAGAAGGAGACATACCTGGAGTTAGCTTAATTAATGCTAACAATTCACCATCAAAACTCCAAGGTACTTTTTGTAGAACCGATTGAAGCTCATCCTGTTTTTCAAAGTAAAAGATAAAAGAGTTCAGAACGTCAACCTTCAAATCAAGACCGCCATTCTTAAGCCAATTCTTACGATGAACTCGCAAAAGTGCCGCCATACTCATTGGCCTCTAAGCCAACCACCTCGTCGCAATCCTAAGCTCAGGCCTCCTTTCTCATTCTCAATCAGATTGCTTACATGAATGATTAGGTCCGAGTGATCCACACGGATTTGCAAATCCTTTATCACACACAATTTGGGCTAGAATAAACCCTAAACTTCACAGAGAAAAAAAATACTAACACGGGTTTAGGAAGCAAACACCAGAGAGAACAAGAGGCCTTCAGGGAAAATTATGTTTCTTAACTCTCTTCTATTTACTTTCAGTGTGAGTCGTCTCTCTTTTTCTTTTTTTAAACGAAGAATGTACAATGAGCTTAGTCTCTTGTTTTAAGACCTGTTTAGTTATTTGCATTAATTAGTTAGAAATTTTGGTTTTATGTCTTCTTCGTTTGAAATTTGTGTGAGGCAAAATGACAATATTTTTATCCTAGGTATGTCCCAGCACATAATATTTAGTAGCATTATATTTTGACTTTTTTTTTCTACTTTTTATTGATAATTCAGCCGGTCATTCTTTCATCATTTTTTAATTATCACATTCTCGTTTTCTTAAAATGTCATTAAATTCCACAGTGGAAGAAGTGAATTATCTACTTTTTAATATAAATAAAATAATCCTATTTAAATTAGATACAAAATTACCATTAAAATATTAGAGAATTGAGAGAAAATCAGAAATTCTACGATAATGTGGAACTAAATATTGATATCTCAGATCGATAAAAGCAGAGAATATACCATTATTTCAAATAATGTTTATAAGGTGGGTATAAAATTTTCAAATACCTCAAGAATTCATTCAAATACACTCTAAAGGTGGAATTTTCAACCCAAACATGATGTAATTTTTGTATTAAAATTGTACAATTTTCACATTATTTTTTTTTCTCTCCAACCCATTATACTAAATACCAAACTATTCTTTAAAATATAATTAGAACAAATTTTAACTAAAGATATATAATTAATATAAAATGAAAATGAAAATAATATTTTATATTTTATATTTTTTATGGTTATTGTAAAAAAAAGGAAGTAGAAAAAAAAAACACAATAAACAGTGTTGTGCCTTATATGATGCTACACTATTTATTAATTTAAAATAGTACAATATTTTAGCTATCACTCAAATTTTGTTACAAAAGTTTTAAAGCCTGGTTGGAGTGGCCTAAGAAATTTTCTCAAATAAAAAATAAAAAATACGACTTATCAAAATGTGTTATCTCAATGAAAGCTTCTAAATCGTTTCTTTCTCTCTCAATACGCAATAGCATCTAAAAGACTTTTAGATCTGATAGGGTAGCAAATACTCGAATGAAATCTTGAATCAGTTGATACAAATATCCCATTAGCTGCAAATACTATGTTGCCGACATCAATTTAGGCGATTTGGCTATCTAAAGCCATGCTTTTGGGCTTTTTGCTCAAAGGCCCAAAAATGAATCAAATTTGAGCCACATGTTTCAACGTGACTTTTTGACAAGATTATGTACGAGTTCAATAGGGGCTTTGAGTTTGTTCGATTGCTAATTAAAGCGAGTTAGACGTGTTTAAGGCTGAATCTGATTCTGGCAATTGTCTCTTTACTTCCTTAGTCATTGTCCTACTATAAATACCACTTAAAACATCACACTTGTTTCCAAGTTGTAGACAAGAGAAGGATGGAAAAATTGTGGACCTTGCTCACCCATCTCCATTCACTAGCCGGGTAAGTAAAATATTTTATTTTGATCAATCTTTGAACTTTGCCCTAGTTTTTAACTTGTTAATCTGGTTCTTAATTTATTTTATTGATTTTTTGTAGGCCATCTCTAATGTTGCTTTACCCCTTGTAAAGAAGACTACTCTCCTTTGTTAAAACCTCTATTTTCTCTTTGTGCCCTTGTTTTATTTATTTATATGATAGTTGAGACTAACTTTTATGGGTTTGTTGGGTGTTGTTTTAAGGGGAAAGTATGATTAATGTTTAAAATGTAGATATGCATCGGTTATAGCCCTAGAGAGCACATCTAAACTTGATGATGAGCAGTGGCTTGCTTATTGGGTCTTATACTCATTTCTTACTCTCATGGAAATGGCCCTCCAACCCCTCTTAGAGTGGTAAGCTTTTATAAATATGTTTATTATACATAGATACTACTATAACCTTCTAAACATATTTGAAGAAAGATTAACGGAGAAAAAAGAAAAAAGAACGAATCATGTTTATTTTTTATGTGGATTTGTGGTATGATAGGATACCAATTTGGTACAATGTAAAGCTAGTGTTAGTGGCTTGGTTGGTTCTGCCTCAATTCAAAGGGGCAACTTTCTTGTATGAGCGGTTTGTAAGAGAGAAAATCAAGAAATATGGAGCTTCTCAAGGTGGGAACGGAAAGAACAAGTTTGTGAATTTCGTCACCCCCAATAAAGTATGTTTTTTTAACATGAGTATTCTATTTACTTGACGACACTTTTTTTTTTTTTATAGGAAATGGTTACTTTATATCCTAATTAATATATTACTATCTTATATCTTATTAAAATATTTCGTTTTAATATATTAATTTAATTATTAGTGTCATTTCAATCAATTTTTTTAATATTAACCAAAAATTTTTTTACTCAAAATATTTTTTTTACTTTTTAGTAAAGTATTTTTATTTTTTTCTTTATAGATATTAATTAGAATTGAAAAATCATTTTTTTTATTAAAATTTGTATTTAATAATTCTTACTTAAAAGTTATAAAAAATAAAAAAATTTCTATTTTTAAAAAATAAATAATATAAATATTAAAATCATAACATTAATTTTATTAATACATGATCGATATTGTCTTTACTCTTAAATAGATTTTTTCTCTACTCTATTTCCTATATTTATATAGGTAATTACAATATATAAATATTATTTAGCGATAAAATTTTATAATTGTCATTTGTTAATTTGCCTGCAATTAGAGGGAGCATGAAGCCTTATCCTAAGCGATGCACAGAACAGAAGTGGCTTGCCAAGATCATCTGCTTTACTTGACAATGATCTGTCAACCCCTGTATTTTATGACCTTTACTTCAAATGGTTGTGACGAAGATATTTGGCTCTACTAATCTACGACTTGCTTTTTCATTAGTTTTATTAATGCTTTTGTGACTGCTCATAGACCGAATGGGTTGTGATGACTTTTAAAAATATCATTATCTATCATATATATATATAAATAATTTGACAGTTTTTGGTTACAATATATTCATGCACTCCGATTGTTATAATCAATAATGACACATTATTTGAGATATATATAAAGATTTCTTCTTTTAAGATAATTTATGTTTAGTTTTAGTATACTATTCAAAAATATTTTTTTATTTAAAAAAAATATAGGATTTAATCTTATAATTATTTTAATATTTGAATGTATTTAAAAAATTACATTTTGAAATGAGAAGATGGTTTTTAACCAATGAAATGAGAGTATATTTAGTTGGGAAAAAAATGCCATAGTTTTTTGTAACAATACAGAAATTATGCTTGGGCAATAAAGAAGATTTTCCATTACCATATAAGATACAATATATAATATAAGTGACAACCACCAAAATTATGTTTTATCAAGCAATAACAATCATGAAATAAATATGGAGAGAAGGAAATGAAAGTCAAGGGAAGACATATATTGACCTAATCTTTATGCCATTAAGGTGGTAGAATCAGTTGTTCATAACAAGATAAGTTCTGTAGATGTCTTGAACGAAATACTTTGATCTATAACTTGAGAACAATTATACCTCAAAACAAGTTGAAAACCATGGCGCACAGCTTGAAGTGATAAAAATTCCAAAGTCAATGTTGATTTTGCTCGAACTCAATTATATGTTTCAAACGTCATAATACTCTAATTGTCTCTTAACAACCACTCCACCCAACAATCTCCCTGTTACGAGATTGTATTATTTTCTTTTGGTGAAGTCAATAGTAAGTTTTTGCTTTTGGCATAGGGAGCTTTGTGCCTTTCCTATATAGCTTTCACACGACCAAGTTGTTTTGGTTTGGGCAATGTAGAAATTTTTTATTATACATATTCTTTATACATATATGAACAATTGGAAAAAAAATATTATTTTTGATACGTATAGGAAATGACTCCATGAAAAACTGGGTGAAGTTAGAAAGAATCGCTCTCATCTTACCTATTTCGCAACAACGTTTTCTTAATTTTTTTTTAAAATATATTATATATTTATAAAATTTTAATTAAGTAAAATGAATATTGATAAATATAGTATTTTCATCCATAATTTAAATATATTTTAAATTTTAATGTATTAGATTTAATTGATAGTTAAATTAATAATATAAGTAATTTAAATTTATTTTAAATTTTAATGTATTAGATTTAATTGATAGTTAAATTAATAATATAAGTAATTTAAATTTATTTTAAATTTTAATGTATTAGATTTAATTAAGTAATAAATAAACATGTTCAAAATTTTATTACTGTTAAAACCATTGAAGATTTATTTTATTATAATTTATTTATTAATAGAAAATCTAGATACTTATATAAACCCCACCCTTCCATGAAAACAACTTATCCACGTTATTCACAATGTGTAAAGAATATTATTATATTCTTTACACATATTTTTGTAAAGATATTTGTAAAGAATATTATAATTTATATTTTTGTAACAAATATTATAATTTTTAGTCACAATTAAAAAAATTAAAAGAATAATAAATATGTTTGTATAATTTATTATTATAAATATTTGTATTTATTTTTAAACTAAAATAATAATATAATATAATTATGATATGCATAATATTTAAATATAACATAATATAAAATAAAATATGTATCTATTTATAATCTAATAATAATTCGTTTTAGATCGGATATATCAGATTATAAAAACTATTAATCCAAATATGTTTCAAATTTGAAAGAATTGTATAATTTTTAATTTGAATCCGATGTAAATATAAAATTTATCAATCCAATCTGATCCAAATTCTACTAATCGAATTAGATTTCTTAGTTTAAACGAATTGATAATATTATTTACACACATTTAACTACATTCATTGAATTAAATTGAAATTAGAAATTCAGATCAACATAAATTGAATTAAATTTATGTTAAATTTGTATTAGTTCAAATATCTCAAAAAAATTGAGCAAGTTCGAATTAGTTGATTTATTTGAATTTAAATTAAAAATGTCGA
The DNA here is from genome assembly GCA_033030585.1 of Hippophae rhamnoides. Taxonomy (NCBI): domain Eukaryota; kingdom Viridiplantae; phylum Streptophyta; class Magnoliopsida; order Rosales; family Elaeagnaceae; genus Hippophae; species Hippophae rhamnoides. The sequence goes on from CM065433.1 coordinate 45,507,648, forward strand.
GATTTTGTAATATATATCTAAAATATTATGAATGATATTATAGTTTGAAATTATTGAAATCTAAAATTTAATATAAATTATTTTAAATTTTAATGTTTGAATGATGATGTAATAAGATATTGTTATGCATGTTTTGTATGATTGACGAGTTGTGTATCATTATTTCTCCATTAATTTGTTGTTTCATGTAATGATTTTTGTCCTAATAAGTTTTAATATCATTAAAAATAATTTTTTTGATTTATAAAAAAATCCAATTAACAATTGGAATTAAGTTGGATACAAGATCACCTTTACTAATTTAAATTAAATTCTATTTAAATTATGATTTAATCAATTTAAATTAAATGTGTTCAAGCCAACTCAAACTAACTAAGCATGCCCTAGTTATTAACCCAACCTCAAATCAAATAAAATTACAAGTAATTATGAAAAACAAGATCTAATTTGGGTGTAGTGAAGAAAATTTTAGACATCAAAATTTACGGGGATAAACAAGCAAGCAAGTTTTATTTGACTCCGAAAAATTATATTGAAAAAATTATTGAACATTTTTGTATGAATGAGTCTAAACCAATAAGTACGTTGTTAGCTGCGCATTTCAGGTTTTTTTAGATTTGTCACCACAATCAAAAGAAGAAGAACAATATATGTCTCAAGTCCCATCTGCTAGTGACGTTGATAATTTGATGTATGCTATGGTTTATACTCATCCAGACATTTTACATTCAGTTAATGTTATCAACAAATATATGGGTAATCCTGAAAAAGGTCATTGGTAAGCAGTGAAATGGATACTTTGGTATTTGAGAGGCACATCTAATTTTGGTTTGGTATATAATGGAAGTTCTAATACTAGTTTTAGTGTTATTAGTTATATGGACTCCGATTATACTAATGATTTGGATAGAATAAGATCTCTAACATGTTATGTCTTTACTCTTTCTCATTGTGCAATTAGTTAGAAGGCTACTTTACAGTTTATAATTGTTTTGTCTACCATAGAGGCAAAATATATGGTAGGAGCAAAAGCAGTGAAAGAAGCCATTTGGCTTAGAGGTTGGTTTATGATTTGGATTTACAGTAGGATACTTCTGTTATATTTTGTGATAGTCAGAATGTGATACACTTGGCCAAAAATACTATGTATCATGAAAGAACCAAACATATTGATATTAGATATCACTTCGTTCATGATATTGTGTCTTAGGATACTATTATTGTTAATAAAATAGTCACTATAGAGAATCCAACTAATATGTTAACCAAGTTAGTCTTATTTAACAAGTTCAAGTATTGCTTGGACTTGATTGGTGTTTGCAGTAAATGATCAACCTTCGAGATTTTGAACGACCGTTATTTGGTAATACGAGGAATTTCATATTTGAAAAACTTATTTCTATTTTGAGCCAAGGTGGATATTTGTTAACTATTGGCCCAAAACATTCAGGCTCAAAACACATATATCACTTAAACCCTCTATTACCTATATATATGTTGTTTTGTGGTGAGTTTATTGCTACCGCCAGAGTGAACACAAAAGAGTTGCTAGAGCAAAAACAAAGAAGAAGTGGAAAAACAACTAAATAAAGTAGAAGCTAATAACAAATAAGAAAACTCATTCACCACCTTACGCCACCGAACCTTGAACCATTCAACAAGTGAGACTATAAGAGAGCCATCGCAAACCTTTGTTCTCTCATCGCTGTCTTCTCCAACTCCACCCAGAAACAGAGTAGAAGTTATCATAATCTCCATTCTTCGTTGAGGTATGGTTCTCACTGCTTCTTCAATCTCATTGGTTTTCTGTATATGCATTAAGAGCGTAATATTTGATTAAATAGTAAGTTTGTTAATTTATCTCGTTATATATTAACAATAAATTAAAGAGAGATATTTTCTAGATGTATTTGGATTTTGGTTTATTTTGTGAAGCTGTCTAAAGATTAGTATTTGTATCTATATTTGATTATTAGTGGATTTTCTTCGGTGTGTCGATCGTTAGTAGAATAGACTTTTCATATTGAAAATTTGAATAACTTAAATCATTGTGTGCCATTTATTTTTCTCACTACTTATTATTTTACTATTATCTATAATAATATAATTGTGTAACTAAATCGAACCCGAACTTTTCTTTTATTAGTGTTAATTTATAACAAAACCTATCAAATAAATCTATAAAAGTAATGAAATAAGATACAAAATATAACATATAATATTATATAAGAAGATAGATAGTTAACTTATTTTATCATTTTTTAAGAGAATTGTTAACATCTTTTAACATAATTGTTAATAATACAAAATGGTGTTAAAACATAGTTCCAATTTCTTTCACTATGAAACTTTCGCTTCTTGAGTTCCATTTTTTCCAACTATAATACTTTCACTTATGAATGTAAAAATATGTTGTATTTATCTGTAATTATTAGATAGTTTTAAAATTATTTAACTCAATCTACAATGAGAGAGTAAAAGATTTACGAGAAAGAAATCGCATCTTCCTTTTGTGAGTATCATTCTTTTCTTTCTTTTTGGCTCAATTCATCCTATTAGTTTCCTTAAGATGTATCTTTCAAAGTCTTTGGTTTTGTCCTCTTTTTGCGATACTGGTTATAAAATCTCAACCAATATGTTAAAGTCCCACATCGACTGGGGATTGCGCCCATGCTGCACATATAAACAAGGGCAATCCTCCATCTTATAACCTGGGTTTTGAGATGAAGTTAGGCCCAAATTTAACCTGGCATCAGAGCTTAGGAAATAATTCCCAGAAAATTTAGCTCACAGAAATTTTTCATTTTTTCCTCAATCTGTTTTTTTTTTCAAAATCAATTTCGATTCACAAAATAATTTCAATTTCATCCCATCATATTATTCAAATTCATCCGATCAATCTACAATTAAAATCAAGCCAAAATACCTATCCACGCGCTTACACGCGCCTTCCCTGAGTTCACCGGAGTTCCACGCGCCTCACTTGAGTTGCACGCGCCAACACGCGCCAGCTGCTGAAGAAGACGACTCCAACGACACGTCGTTTGCGCGCCGTTGAAGCAAACGACGCGTCGTTCACCCGGTTTGGTCTTCAACCGATTAAGTACTCCACCATTCCATCCACCGTTCCAGCCACTCCAGACGTCGGTTCACCAACTTTTTGACCGATTCTGCGGCTAAAATTTCTGTTCTGTAATCCTTGACTCATTTTCTATAAGATAAAGCATATTTCAGTCCATTATTTATTTCATAAATAATCATTATTGTCTAAAACACACTTAAACCTATCCCGTTCTTTCGAATTTATTCAACAATAATGTCTATAACTACCAATACCAACCCTACTTTACCAAAATGGTATGATGACCCTAACCATTAATTATATCTACACCACGCATACCAATCAAGTATGGTTCTCGTAGCTCAATCCTTAAATCAAGATAATTATCACATTTGGAGTCATGCAATGCTCATGGCTCTAATAACCAAAAACAAAGAAGGATTCATTGATGGCACAATCAAAAGGCCATCAAAAAACCTTGAAGTAGAAATCAAACAATGGACTTGTTGCAACATTCTTGTCAAAGGATGGATCCTCAACACCATATCGCCCAAAATTCCAGAAAGTGTCATGTATAATGATACTACATATGAGCTATGGGAAGAATTAAATGAACGCTTTTCACACACCAACAACGTGCACCTATTCCACATTGAGCAAGAGATCCATGATTACATACAAGAAGGTGTAAGCATTGGAGAATACTATACCAAATTGAAAAGCTTATGGGATAGTCGTGATGCACTATGCCCTCTTCCACATTGTGGAGGAAATGCCGGAAGGGAACTACAAGAATATCAACAAAAACAACGAACCATAAAGTTTCTCATGGGGCTTAACACGGTTTACACATCAGCACGTGGACAAATCTTGCTCATGGAACCATTACCTACAGTAAATAAGGTATATTCACTTATTGTTCAAGATGAAAAGAAAAGAGATGTCTCCATGCAAAGCATAGGAAGGATGCCAGAAGTTGTTGCACTTGTTGCCAGAGATAGTCGTCCATAATATCCTCACAAAAACTACCTACCAAGGAACCCACATCTCAATTGCAATAGATGCAACAATATAGGCCATAATTTTGAGAATTGCCGAAGTCACCTCAAATGTGATTTTTGTGGTCTCAATGGACACAATTTTGAAAAATGTCGAAAGCGTCTCAAATGTAATTTCTATGGTTTGAATGGACATGACATCAACATGTGTCGGAAGAAAGGAGCAATTCAAGATAAGAGAAATACAAGTTATGGCTTCCCTTCCAAAGCTCATCATACTGACTTTCAGGAAAGCTGTACCGACACAAAGACACCATCCCACAACCTTACATCTGCCCAATATCAAGAGCTCCTTACACTTCTCAATCAATCCAAATCAGGTAGCATGGAAAGTCAAGTGACTACTTCTTTAGGTAACACATTATGTGCAACTGTTATCCATGCAAAAACTCGTTGGATTTTTGATACAGGGGCAACTGATCACATGGTCTGTTCCCAAAACCTTATGAGCTCCAGCATTCCAATCACTAATCAACATGTGCATTTACCTGATCATTCTCTTGCCCGTGTCACACATATTGGCACTGTACATTTCTCAAATAATTTCATACTCCATAATGTCTTGTGTGTTCCCTCCTTCAAATTAAACTTAGTTTCAATAGCCAAACTAACTCAAACCTCATTTTGCAATGTCACATTCACTAATAGTATGTGCTTTGTTTAGGACAAATGCTCAGGGAAGACGATAGGGATGGGAACTGAGAAAGCAGGACTCTACTACCTGACTATTTCTGAAAAGGCTGGATGTTTCTTCGTTTCAAATACTGCTTCCACCAACTCTCATCTATGGCATCAACGACTTGGTCATTTATCTAATAACAATTTGCGTGTAATTTCTCTTTCCATCAACACACCTTTTTGTTCCATTAGTGATTGTTCTATTTGTCCATTAGCTAAGCAAACACGTAATCCATTTCTTTTAAGTTCCATCAATACAAAAGCACCTTTTGAAATGATTCATGTCGATATTTGGGGTGGTTATCACATTTCAGCACTTAATGGAGCACATTATTTTCTCACTATTGTTGATGACTACTCAAGGTGCACATGGGTCTATCTCCTACATGCTAAATCTGATACACGCACATTTCTTACCACCTTCATCAATCTTGTTGAAACACAATTTTCATCCAGAGTTAAAATCATTCGTAGTGACAATGGACCAGAATTCTCTATGACCCAATTGTTTTCTACCAAAGGAATCCTTCATCAAACCAGTTGTGTCTCTACCCCTCAACAAAATGGTGTTGCTGAATGCAAACACCGTCATCTTCTCAATGTCGCTCGTTGATTGCTCTTCCAAGCCAATCTTCCTAAACAATTATAGGGAGATGCCATTCTTACAGCCACATACCTCATAAATCGTACTCCAACACTTGTTCTCAAGGGTAAAACACTATTTGAAGTCCTTTTTCACAAAATTCCTAGGTATGAACATCTTCGTGTTTTTGGTTCCCTTTGTTTTGTGTCTGCACATCATGATCGACTCACCAAGTTTGATGCTAGATCACATAAATGCATATTCATTGGGTATCCATCTGGGATAAAAGGTTATCGTGTCTACAATCTGGAAACAAGCAAGACTTTAGTGTCTCGTGATGTTATCTTTCATGAACATGTATTTCCTTATTTCACTTCCGCTGTCAACACTCCAACTCTACTTACTCCATCAGAAGATACTATTTATGATGACATACCTAACATTTGTCAATCAACCAATCCAAATACATCACTTGATCATACACCATCTGTCCTTCCAATAATCAATTGAGACACTCTTCATCTTCAAAATTCATCTCCAGAAACATCATCATCAACTTCTCCACCACACATAACTCCTCCAACACCAGTCACACATAGACTTCGTCGATCTACCAATGTTCCTAGTTACCTTCAAAAATATCATGTAGAAGCTTCCTTGCCTTCTCAATCCTTCCCTTTGTCTCACTCAGCATCGTCCAAAGACAAAGGTACTTCTCATTCTTTATCTCATGTATTTACCTATGACCAACTATCACCTGCACATCGTGCCTTTGCTACTTCTATTTCCATTCTCAAGGAACCAACCACATTTGCTGAAGCTTTCAATGATCCAAAATGGCGGCTGGTCATGAAACAAGAACTGGATGCTCTTGAAACTAATGGCACTTAGATGCTTCAACAGCTTCCTCCAAACAAGAAACCAGTTGGTTGTAAATGGGTCTACAAAATCAAGTATAATCCTGATGGCTCTATGGAACGCTACAAGGCTCGGTTAGTGGCCAAAGGATACAATCAGATTGAAGGTTTTGACTACCAAGAAACTTTTGCACCAGTAGCCAAACTTGTCACTGTTTGCCTTCTCCTTGCCGTTGTGGCTATTCAAAATTGGCATCTTCGACAACTCGATATCAACAATGCTTTTCTCTATGGTGATCTTCATGAAGATGTCTACATGTCCCTTCCACCTGGATTTGGACGAAAGGGGGAAACACGAGTATGTAAGCTGCATATCTTTGTATGGACTCAAACAAGCCTCACGACAATGATTCATCAAGCTATCAACAACACTTAAGCTAGTTTGTTTTAACCAATCCAAGTATGATCACTCACTGTTCGTACGAACCCTTGGTAATTCCTTCTCTGCTCTTTTTGTCTATGTAGATGATATAATCATAACAGGAAACAATGTACAAGACATTGAAGAAACTAAGAATCATCTCATGAAATAATTCAAGCTTAAAGATCTCGGTGAATTAAAGTATTTTTTGGGCATAGAAGTTTGACGTTCCAGGAAGGGAATTGTTCTGTCACAACGCAAGTACGCACTTGAAATATTGGAGGACATGGGTTATCTTGGTGCCAAATCTGCCAATTCACCTATGGAACAAAATTTATCCCTCAACAAGGTTGAAGGAGAATTCATCAATAATCCCACATCCTATCGAAGACTTGTTGGGAGATTAATATACTTGACCATCACAAGGCACGACTTAGTGTATGCCGTGCACATTCTCAATCAATATATGGATAAACCACGTCAACCACATTTGGAAGCAACTCAACGAGTGCTACGATATGTCAAGAACACACCAGGGCAAGGTCTCTTTTTCTCAGCAACTAGTTCATTACAACTAAATGCTTTCTGTGACGTAGATTGGGCAAAATGCACAGATACACGACGATCAACCATAGGATATTGTATGTTTCTTGAAAACTCGCTAATTTCTTGGAAGACTAAGAAACAAAATACAGTCTCACGATCAAGTGCAGAAGCATAATTTAGGCCCAAATTTAACACAATATACAAATTAGTAAATATTTATAACTTGAGGTGTGTGTTTGTAGTTTAATATTAAAGAATATATAAAATATATAATTTGAAATGTTTTGAGAGAAAACATCCAAAATAAAATGAAACTGAGATTCCCCTCATTAGCTATCAGTAAATCTTATAATTATTACAAAAAGGATGACAATATTAAGGCCACTAAAAAATTTTATTTAAGTTAAACAAACGTAAAATCTGAATTATAAAACAAACAAAAAAAGCCATCATCATTATTATTTAGCGGTTACATTAAGCTACGTGTCAAATAGTTGCCATGCAATGCTGCCACCTTCTTCTTCTAGCACTTTACCTTTATTGCTATATAAACAATATCTCCAGCTAGCTGTCTAGTCACCCTTTATTTACAACTTCAATCTCTTAAGAACTCACCACTTCATTTCTTATTTTTGATAACACCTCTTAATTTGTTAGCTCTATCAAACCATGTTGTACTTTATCCACAAGTTCTTGAACATAGCAGTTCCTACTGTCACCTTCTTTTCTCTCTGCTTTCTCTTGCCTCCATTCTTATTCTACAAGTTCTGCATCTCCATCCTCGATTACTTTGTTCGTGATAATCTCACTGAAAAGGTTGTTCTCATTACTGGAGCTTCTTCAGGCATTGGTGAGGTAAATCCAAAAAAAAAAAACAAAAACAATTTTAGGATTTATTAAAAACACGTTAATACGTTTGGATAATTCATTATGTTGTATTATTATCAATATTATTTTTGCAGCATTTGGCATATGAATATGCTAGAAGAGGGGCTTGTTTAGCTCTTGCTGCTAGAAGGGAAAACCAACTTCGAGAAGTTGTGGACCAAGCAAGACAGTATGGTTCTCCAGATGTTATTATGATTGTTGCAGATGTTTGTAAGGTTGAAGATTGTAAGAGACTTGTTGATGAAACGGTTAATCACTTCGGGAGATGTAAGTGCTATAAATACAATTCTTTAAAAATTTTGGGTTAAATCTTTGAACATTTTCATATGTTATTTGATGCAGTGGACCATCTTGTAAATAATGCTGGGATCACTTCAGCCTGCATGTTTGAAGACTCGATTGATATCACTGATTTCAGGGCTATTATGGTATTTTACAACGGTCTTTGATATCATTTATCTTGTCATCAGTTTAGTTACTTCGCTTTTAGCAGATTTTCCCTTTGGGCTGATGTTGTTTGCATTTCAGAGCTAAAGGGTTAAAAGGTCATATTTCTTGCTCCTAAAATTGATGCTAAGTATGAAACTCTTTTCTGATCCAAATTCTAATCTTTCTTGTTATCAACTATCATCTAGAACTGATTTTAACCCAAGTGATTATATTAGCTGCTGACCTCAATACGTATAGTAAAAGATTTTCCCAAAATAAAAAAGTAAAATTATACAGAGTAAAATTAACATCCATAAAATTTATAACAAAAATAGATACATAAAATTTATAACAAAAAAACAACTAATAATATTGAATGAATCAAATTGATTAAATGGATTCAACGATAAACAAATTTATGTTTTATATTTTTGTACAGTAAAAATATATGAATTAGAGTTACAGAATGTTATTTTTGTAATCTTTAAACATAAATGAAATTATTAAATACATGTAGGAATTTTTATTTTTGGGTCCAATTAATCCTATCCATGGTTGTATAAAATAATTGTCCCAACAGGATACAAACTTCTGGGGTTCAGTTTATACCACCCGATTTGCAGTTCCACATCTAAGAAACAGCCAAGGAAGGATCATAGTGATGTCTTCAGGAGGTTCATGGTTGCCTATACCAAGAATGAGCATCTACAATGTATATGACAGTAACTCTTCTCTCTCCTCACAACTGTTGACTTCTCTTTTAACTACATGTATTGGTTGGTTCAGGCTAGCAAAGCAGCCTTGCTAATGATGTTTGACACATTGAGAATTGAACTTGGTCCAGACGTTAAAATAACAATTGTAACACCTGGGTTCATAGAGTCTGAACTCACTCAAGGCAAATTGTTTGTCAGAGAAGGAAAATTATCAGTGGACCAAGAGTTGAGAGATGTGAGTCTTTTCCTTTTGGAATAATATATATTTTCCTTTCAACTTGGTATTAATTCTTGTTATTTTCTATTGATGGGTAGGTTCAAGTAAGTATAACTCCAGTTGGATCAGTAAAAGGTTGTGCAAAAGCAATAGTGAACGGTGCTTGCAAGGGACAGAGATATTTGACAGAACCAGCTTGGTACAAGGTCACTTATATCTGGAGAGTTTTGTGCCCTGAGATGGTTGATTTATATTATAGACTCATGTACCTGACCAAGCCAGGAAGTCCAGACAAAGAAGCACCTAGCAAGAAGATCTTGGATCTAATTGGAGCCAAGAAATTGCTCTATCCAGAAACTATTCTTAGTCCTGATGTCAAGGTAGATTAATGTGGAAGCTTACAAATTATACCAATCAATTTAATTTCTCTTCCAATAAGTTTCAGAAAGCATGCAAGTTGTGTAAGGTAGTTAATTACTTGTGTCTTATAATAAGTTTGTAATCAGTTAGTAGTCTTTTCAGTTTATGTATAAACACTATTTATGTATTTGTAATAAAAGTTGTCGAAATTGCATTGCATATGTAGTACCAATTTTGAAACATTAATAACTGAATGACGTGTGATATTTCTAGCTAATGTTAAATTAGCTTTGCTCAGTCTATTTCAATTGAGCTCGTAAAAAAATTCAGTTTTATTAACTCTATGAGCTCATTTGATAATTTTTTTTAGTTTAATAATTTTTATTTTAAACACAGAATGATGTGTCTTATTGTCAGATCATTATGTGATATTGAATTTTTTTGAATATTTATTTTTTCTTTAAATAATGGTTGATGTTGGTATACTATTTGAGATAATAGATAATAATTAAGTTTAATTTATCTCATTTTAGATTTAAAAAGAAGAAGAGAAAAACTCATCTTACTATTATAATCAATATAAACTTATCTTATTATTATAATCAATATTATGTATGTAATGAACAAATATAATTTTAAAAAGTATGCAGCTAACAGAGAAGTATTTCTATTATTTTAAATGAATTTTCTAGTTTAATTTAGATAAAAATGAAATGAGTTTAGTTATAATTCTGTTTAAAATAAATTAAATTTAAGTTGGGTGAGTCTAATCTCTGTATCTTTTAAAGGTGAATATTGAATTAACAAAATATTTAACATCCGTACTAGGGAGGGAGGGAGAGAGCCCTGTGTTAGCAAGATATTTAACAATCGTATTAGCAAGAAAAAAAATCAACTACCAATGCAATCTACGATTTAAATTCATATAAACAACAACACCGGCAAAAACAAAGATATTTAACAATCAACAACCAATTTGGTTTGCCTAGACATTGTCTAAGTTGCACTTACATTACATCTAATGAATTAGGTTTTTATTTCAAAATAGTTGGAGGCTAGGTTGAGTCTATTTATATGCATCTTCGTTAATTGAATCTTTGAGCTTCTGATAATAGATGAATATTTACATCCGTTACGAATTGGCACTTGCAGAAACGAATATCAGGTCCAATTTTGGTTGCACAAATTAATAATAATGGGTAACAGCAAAAGTAATAAGCAGTAAGAAATTAAATGTCACACAATGATTTAAGTGGTTTAGCTTTTCAATAAGAAAAATCTACTACGTAATGACGGACACCGAAAAATCCATCAATAATCAAAATGGAGATACAAACACCAATTTCCAGAAGCTTCACAAATTATACCAAATTCCAAAATCAACCCACAAAATATCCTCTAATTTATCGTAGTAATATATATAGCAAGATAAATTAAAAAACTTGCTATTAAATCAAATATTACCGCATACAAATGAGAGAAACACTACAAATGAAATTTGCCGAAATGGACAGTTTTGTCCTTGAAATTTGATTTTCTCTCTCTTAGTTAGTTCTTGCTAGTTTTCTTCTTCCTTCATTTCGTCACGCTTTTCTTCTCTGGGTGGCCGCAATTTTTCTTATGTAGAAACAAACATATATACATATATATATAGAAGCGGTGAGGTTTAAGAGTATATTGGGTTTTGGGCCTAATATTGTTTTGAGCCATTATTAACAAATCTCCACCTTGGCCTCAAAACAAAAACAAATTCTTCAAAATGAAATTCCTCGGATTAAAAATAGCACCGTCGTCCAAAGCCCTGAAGGGTGATCATCTTTGTAAATACCAATCAAGTCCAAGCAATGCTTCAACTTATTAAATGGAACCGGTTTGGTTAACATATAAGCCGGATTCTTCGTAGTGGCTATCTTATTAACAACAATAGCACCCTGGGAGACAATGTCACGAACGAAATGATATCTGACATCAATGTGTTTGGTTCTTTCATGATACATAGTATTCTTAGTCAAGTGTATCGCACTCTGACTATCACAAAATACAAATGTAAGTATCCTCGTTGTAAACCTAAATCACAAACCAAACCTCTAAGCCAAAGCCTTTCTTTCACGTCTTTGTACGCTATATATTTCTTCGTAGACAAAACAACTATAAGGCGTAAAGTAGCCTTCCAACCAATGGCACTGATGAGAAAGAGTGAAGACATAACCTGTCAGAGATCTTCTTCATCCAGATCACCAAAGATAATCTAATCCACATAACCAATAACACTACAACCAAGATTAGAACTTCCATCATATACCAAACCAAAATTAGATGTACCTACTCAAATACCGAAGTATCCATTTCACACACAATGACCACTTACCAGGATTACCCATATATCTGCTTGACAACACTAACCCACGTGAAATGTCCGGGATCAGTACAAACCATAGCGTACATCAAACTCCCAACTAAGCATTAGCATATGGAACTTGAGACATGTACCGCTCCTCTTCTTTGTGGTGACAAATCCAAAGAAAGCACGAAATGCGCACTAACTCGTCTCACAGTTTAGAATCTTTCATGCCAAAACGTTCAAGAACTTATTCAATATAACTTTTCTCGAGTCAAATAAAGCTTGCCCGCTTTTTCTATCCCCCGTAAATTTTCATGCCCAAAATTTTCTTATTTGCACCCAAATCTTTCATTTCAAACTCACCGTTAAAATTTGAGACTTTAATTTGAATCTCGGACTTATTCTTAGAAGCTAAATAAGCATGTCATCGTCATAAAGCAACAAATAAATCCGATGACAATCATGGAATCTTTATGATAAACACAACTATAATAATCACTCCTAGAGTAACCATGATCAATCATAAAAGAATCAAACCGCTTATACCATTGCCTCGAGATTGCTTCACCTCATATAAAGACTTTTTTCAATAAACAAACATGATCTTCCTTACCCGGAACAACAAACCCCTCTCGTTTGATGCATATATATTTGTTCTTCAAGCTCACCATGTGTAAGAAGGTTGTCTTGACATCAAGTCTGTTCTAATTCCATGTCAAACAATGCAACCATAGAAAGCAACACACGAATAGAGCTATGTTTCACAACAGAGAAAATACTTCATTGAAGTCAATACCTTTCTTCCGACAATAGCCCTTTCTTGCACAACACGTGCCTTGAACCTAGCCGCTTCAACCTCGGGTATACCTTCCTTTCTTGAAGACCCATTTGTTTCCAACAATCTTCTCGCCCTTAGGCGGTTTCACCAATTCCCATGTATGATTCTTATGAAGTGATTCAATCTCTTCATTCATAAAGAACCAACCACCGAATGTACTCATCACAAGTGGCAAATTTCCTTCGATAACTAGAAGGTTCATGCACCTCAATAGACTCTGCACTGAGACAATGCAAAAGAAACTAAGTCTCAGATTGGCGTACCTCCGAGGGCGTCTAATCTCTCTTATTCCTTTACCGCTGCGATCAGATGGTTGCTCGCTGCTTTCCGCTACATCGCGAGTAGAATCGTTCATCTCATCCACGGATGGTTCGATCCGAAGTGCCCTCTTGTACTTGACTAGAGCTCCACTCTCAAGCTCCACCGTCACTAACACCGTGGTCTTTATCCGCAACAATAGACTCTTTTTTCTTTTGCAACACAAGACTCATCAAACTTAACATCTCTGCTAATCAAAAATTTAGGTGACTTGGGTTCAACACACCATAATCTATAACCTTTCACCCGGAAAGAATACCCCAAAAATATGCATTTCAATGCCACTAGGCTCAAGTTTACCATCACTAACATGGTAAGCGGGACAACCAAAAACTTTCAAATCAGAATAATTAGCGAGTACCAAAGAATACCTCAAACGAGTCTTCAACTCAATTGCAAGTTGATGGAGACCGATTTACCAAATAGCGAGTGCATGGTTACAAGCCACCAAAAAGGATTTATCCAAATCGGCCTTGAAAAAGCATACAACGAGCTCTTTCTAAGAGAGTCCTATTCATACGTTCTGCTACTCCATTTCTTTGTGGTGTATGGCCTTGCACAAATACGGTGTCTCACTATGCCATTCCTTTCACAGAACTCATTAAACTGATTGTCACAAAATTCCAAACCATTATCAGTTCTCAAATGCTTGATTTTCTTGCTTGTTTGATTTTCTATACAAGCCTTGAATTTCACAAATTTTGAGAATACGTCATTCTTGTTCTTTAGAAAATACACCCAAACTGTGAGAGAAGTCATCAATAAAAGTCAACGTATAACAGGGCACACCGCTTAGACACAACACGAGAAGGACCCCAGATCTGAATGAATATAATCAATAGTACCTTTCGTTTTATGGATGGCTGTACTGAACTTGACCCTGCGATGCTTTCCATAGACACAATGCTCACAGAGATCAAATTTCCCAGTTTTCTGACCACAAAGCAAATCTCGTTTGCTCAAAATAAACATCCCTGCCTCACTCATACGCCGTATGCCGCATATGCGTATCGTAGTAGTAACCGAGATCTTGATCGACGAGGATGAAACCGATACAACGCCAATAACAAGCTATCCCGAAGCATATAGAGACCACGCGACAATTGCCTCTTTAATAATAACAATGAGAGCACCGCTTACTAACTTTTAAAACTCCCACCTTCAAATTTACATACTTATAGCACTTGTGGAATCAAGAGTACCCAAAGATATCAAATTCTTTTTCAAATTTGGAACATGGCGAACATATTTCAAAGTCCTAACAATACCATCGTACATCTTAATTCGGACAAGACCAATACCAATAACCTTGCAGACATATTGTTTCCCATCAAGACAACACCCCCATCAATAGACCGATAAGAAGCAAACCAATCTCTCTTGGGGCACGTATGGTAAGTGCAACCCGAATCAAGAATCCAAACATCTCCGAAGAACCAATAGATACCGATAGAACATTTTCACCATCGAAAGCAGAACTATCTACAACACCAAAGAACATCATTAAGTACCGAGAAGACGTTGTGGCGGATTTTCCTTTACCAAGTTTCGGACAATTTACTTTCTAGTGCCCTTCCTGACGGCAATAATTGCATTTATCTTTTCTTTTTCTAGATTTGGATCTAGACTTACCTCTAATACTACTTGTGCCTTTTTCTTGATTTCTACCTCTAACAAATAAACCACTGCTATTATCATTGTTGCTTGTAGACACCTTTTTCTTCAACTCTCTGGAATTCAAAGCTGCTTTGACATCTTTCAAAGAAATAGTGTCTCGCCTATATAGCATAGTATCAACAAAATGCTCAAATGAATGAGGTAAAGAACATAATAGAACTAAGGCCTGATCCTCATCATCAATCTTAACACCACCATTTTTCAGATCACGAATAATTTTAGTAAATTCATCAAGATGATCGTGCAAAGGTGTACCCGACATTCTGAATGTATACAAACGCTCGCTTTCCAAATATAACCGACTAGTCAAAGACTTGGTCATATACAAATTCTCCAATTTAAGCCATAACCCACAGAGATTCCTCATCACCAACCTCGCGTAATACCTCGTACAAGGATAATCGAATTGAACTCAAAGCATTTTCCATCAATGCATCTTTTTTCTTTCATCACTAATTTTTCGGCAATTTATCCTTGCGCTCTCAAGTGTCTTAACGAGCCCTTCTTTAACTAATACGGCTCGCATCTTCATACGCCATAAAGCCGAAATCATTTCTACCATTGAATTTCTCAATTTCATATTTTTTCGTCACGACAGAAAACCCAATATTAAATAAAATGTGAAGTGCAACTCGTAAAATATGAAACCAATCGATAACCGTAAGCTGTCAAAATAAATCCAAAAAAGCAAACTTGATCAGTTCCCAATAAATACCGAGAATAACCAATAGCTCGATACCAATTTGTTCTAATTGGCTGCTGCGGAAACGAATATCGAGGTCCAATTTTGGTTACCTGAAATTAATAATAATGGAGTAGACAAAAAAGTAATAAGCGATGAAGAAATTAAATGGCACACAATGATTTAAGTGGTTTAACTTTTCAATATGAAAAATATACTCCATCGACGCAATGACACCGAGAAAAATCCACTAATAATCAAAATGGAGATACTGAAACACCAATTTCCAGAGCTTCACAAATTATACCAAATTCCAAATCAACCCACAAAATATCCTCTAATTTCTTGGTAATATATATAGCAAGATAAATTAACAAACTTGCTATTAAATCAAATATTACCGCAATGAAAAAGTCAAATGGACGCTTTGTCCTTGGCTGATTTTCTGCTCTATTGGTTAGTTCTTGCTAGTTTTCTTCTTCCTTTGATCATTGCTTTTCTTTCTCTGGTGTTGCAATTTTTCTTATGTAGAAACAAACATATATACATATATATATATAGAAAGTAATTTGAGGGTTTAAGAGTATATTGGGTTTAGACTTTAATATTGTTTCTTTGGGCCATTATTAACAAATCTCCACCTTTGGCTCAAAACAAAAACAAATTCTTCAAATGAAATTCCTCGGATACCAAAAATAACTGGTCGTCCAAAGCCCTGAAGGGTGATCATCTTTTGTAAATACCAATCAAGTCCAAGCAATGCTTCAACTTATTAAATGGAACTGGTTTGGTTAACATATAAATTTGGATTCTCTTGTGGTGGCTATCTTATTAACAACAATAGACCACGGGAGACAATGTCACACGAACGAAATGATATTCGACATCAATGTGTTTGGTTCTTTCATGATACATAGTATTCTTAGTCAAGTGTATCGACTATCACAAAATACAACAAGTATCCCGTTGTAAACCTAAATCACAAACCAAACCTCTAAGCCAAAGCTTCTTTCACCTTCTTTTCTTCCGCCATATATTCCTCTGTCAGTAGACAAAACAACTATGTTGTAAAGTAGCCTTCCAACTAATGGCCTGATGAGAAAGAGTGAAGACATAACTGTCGTAGATCTTCTTCTATCCAGATCACCGCATAATCGAATCCACATAACCAATAACACTACACCAGTATAGAACTTCCATCATATACCAAACCAAAATTAGATGTACCTCTCAAATACCGAAGTATCCATTTCATCTGCCAATGACCTTACCAGGATTACCCATATATCTGGCGACAACACTAATCGCATGTGAAATGTACGGGACGAGTACAAACCATAGCAGTACATCAAACTCCCAATCGGCATTAGCATATGGAACTTGAGACATGTACCGCTCCTCTTCTTCGACCGTGGTGACAAATCCAAAGAAAGCTGAAATGCTAGCACTAACGGCGTCTCACAGGTTTAGAATCTTTCATGCCAAAACGTTCAAGAACTTATTCAATATAACTTTTCTCGAGTCAAATAAAGCTTGCCGCTTTTTCTATCCTGTAAATTTTCATGCCCAAAATTTTCTTGCACCCAAATCTTTCATTTCAAACTCAAATTAAAATTGTCGAGACTTTAATTTCTGAATCTCGAACTTATTCTTAGAAGCATTAAGCATGTCATCGTCATAAAGCAACAAATAACTGATGAACCATCATGGAATCTTTTATGATAAACACAACTATAATAATCACTCCAGAGTAACCATGATCAATCATAAAAGAATCAAACCGCTTATACCATTGCCTTCGAGATTGCTTCCCCATATAAAGACTTTTTCAATAAACAAACATGATCTTCCTTACACGGAACAACAAAACCCCTCCTGGTTGATGCATATATATTTGTTCTTCAAGCTCACCATGTAGAAGGTTGTCTTGACATCAAAGCTGTTCTAATTCCATGTCAAACAATGCAACCCATAGAAAGCAAACACACGAATAGAGCTATGTTTCACAACGGAGAAAATACTTCATTGAAGTCAATACCTTTCTTTTCCGACAGCCAGCTGCAACAACACGTGCTCTTGAACCTAGGCTTCAACCTGGGTATACCTTCCTTTTTCTTGAAGACCCATTTGTTTCCAACAATATTCGGCCCAGCGGTTTCACCAATTCCCATGTATGATTCTTATGAAGTGATTCAATCTCTTCGTTCCATAGCAACCAACCACCGAATGCACTCATCACAAGTGACGACTTCGCTGATAACTAAGGTTCGTAACGACCTCAATAGACTGCGCCACGACAATGCAAAAGAAACTAAGTCTGCATCTGCGTACCTCCGAGGCGTCTAATCTCTTATTCCTTTACCCTTTGCGATACTTGTATGGTTGCTTGCTCAGCCGCTCTCGCTACATCGCGAGGTAGAATCGTCTCATCTCATCCACGATGGTTGATCTGAAGTGCCTCTTGTACTTGACTAGGAGCTCCACTCTCAAGCTCCACCGCTCACTAACACCGTGGTCTTTATCCGCAACCAATAGACTCTTTTTTCTTTTTGCAACATGTAAGACTCATCAAACTTAACATCTCTCGTTAATCAAAAATTTAGGTGACTTGGGTTCAACACACATAATCTATAACCTTTCACCCCGTAAGAATACCCCAAAAATATGCATTTCAATGCCCTAGGCTCAAGTTTACCATCACTAACATGAGCATACAGACAACCAAAACTTTCAAATCGAATAATTAGTTAGATGCAAAGAATACCTCGAAACGGAGTCTTCAACTCAATTGCGGTTGATGGAGACCGATTTACCAAATAGCGGCGTAGTTTACAAGCTTCGGCCAAAAGGATTTATCCAAATCGGCTTGAAAAAGCATACAACGAGCTCTTTCTAAGAGAGTCCTATTCATACGTTAACGCTACTCCATTTTGTGGTGTATGACTTGCACGGTCGCGGTGTCTCACTATGCCATTCCTTTCACAGAACTCATTAAACTGATTGTCACAAAATTCCAAACCATTATCAGTTCTCAAATGCTTGATTTTCTTGCTTGTTTGATTTTCTATACAAGCCTTGAATTTCACAAATTTTGAGAATACGTCATTCTTGTTCTTTAGAAAATACACCCAGGAAACATGAGAGAGAAGTCGTGATAAAAGTCAACATATACCGGCACCACCATCTTAGACACAACACGAGAAGCGACCCCAAAGATCTGAATGAATATAATCAATAAGTACCTTTCGTTTTATGGATGGTACATCGAACTTGACCCTGCGATGCTTTCCATAGACACAATCTTGGGCTGAGAGATCAAATTTCCCGGTTTCGACCACAAAGCAAATCTGGTTTGCTCAAAATAAACATCCTCGCCTCACTCATATGCCCAAGCCGCATATGCCATAATCGAGTAGTGTCACGAATCTTGATCTCGACGAGGATGAAAACCGATACCTTGCCAATAACGGTTATCCTGAAGCATATAGAGACCACGCGACAATTGCCACTTTAATAACAATGAGAGCACCTACTAACTTTTAAAACTCCACCTTCGCCTACATACTTATAGCCTTGTGAATCAAGAGTACCTAAAGATATCAAATTCTTTTTCAAATTTGGAACATGGCGAACATATTTCAAAGTCCTAACAATACCATCACGATCTTAATTCGGACAAGTACCAATACCAATAACCTTGCAGACGTATTGTTTCCCATCAAGACAACACCCCCATCACGAGCGATAAGAAGCAAACCAATCTCTACTTGAGACACGTATGGTGTGTTGCAACCCGAATCAAGAATCCAAACATCTCCAGAAGAACCAATAGATACTGATAGAACATTTTCACCATCAGAAACAGAACTATCTACAACACCAGCAACATCATTAGTACCAGAAGACGTTGTGGCAGATTTTCCTTTACCTTTGAGTTTCGGACAATTTACTTTCTAGTGCCCTTCCTGACGGCAATAATTGCATTTATCTTTTCTTTTTCTAGATTTGGATCTAGACTTACCTCTAATACTACTTGTGCCTTTTTCTTGATTTCTACCTCTAACAAATAAACCACTGCTATTATCATTGTTGCTTGTAGACACCTTTTTCTTCAACTCTCTGGAATTCAAAGCTGCTTTGACATCTTTCAAAGAAATAAGTGTCTCGCCATATAGCATAGTATCAACAAAATGCTCAAATGAATGAGGTAAAGAACATAATAGAACTAAGGCACGATCCTCATCATCAATCTTAACACCACCATTTTTCGGATCACGAATAATTTTAGTAAATTCATCAAGATGATCGTGTGCGTGTACCTTGACATTTCGAATGTATACAAACGCCGCTTCAAATATAACCGACTAGTCAAAGACTTGGTCATATACAAATTCTCCAATTTAAGCCATAACCCAAATAGAGATTCCTCGTCATCACCTCGCCGTAATACCTCATCGACAAGGATAATCGAATTGAACTCAAAGCATTTTCCATCAATGCATCTTTTTCTTCATCAGTCCAATTTTTCTGCAATTTATCCTTGCCTTGAAGTGTCTTAACGAGCCCTTCTTAACTAATACTTCGCGTCTTCATACGCCTATAAATGAAATCATTTCTACCATTGAATTTCTCAATTTCATATTTTTTTCGTGACGAGAAAACCCAATATTAAATAAAAGTACAACTCGGAAAATATGAAACCAATCGATAACCAAGCTCAAAATAAATCCAAAAAAGCAAACTTGATCAGTTCCAATAAATACCCGAATAACCCAATAGTTTGATACCAATTTGTTACGAATCGCACTTGCCGAAACTTGAATATCGGTCCAATTTTGGTTGCACAAATTAATAATAATGGGTAACGAATAAAGTAATAAGCGTTAAGAAATTAAATGGCACACAATGATTTAAGTGGTTTAACTTTTCAATATGAAAAATATACTCCACTGACGACGGCACACCGAGAAAAATCCACTAATAATCAAAATGGAGATACAAACACCAATTTCCAGAGCTTCACAAATTATACCAAATTCCAAAATCAACCCACAAAATATCCCCTCTAATTTACTGGTAATATATATAGCAAGATAAATTAACAAACTTGCTATTAAATCAAATATTACCGTACAAATGAAAGCTGAAATGGACAGTTTTGTCCTTGGGCTGATTTTCTCTGCTCTCTTAGTTGGTTACTGCTAGTTTTCTTCTTCCTTGACTGCTGCTGCTTTTCTTTCTCTGGTGGCTGCAATTTTTCTTATGTAGAAACAAACATATATACATATATATATAGAAGGCAGCTGAGGGTTTAAGAGTATATTGGGTTTTGGGCCTAATATTGTTTTGGGCCATTATTAACAACATCTAATTCCTTTCCAATTATTCTTCTCTTTCCTTCCCAAGTCCCTATTTATTCAATCTTTAGTCCTAATTGTTATTCTTCTTTTTTTCGCTTTTACTCTGTTATGTTTCTTGTGCTGCATCAGCATATAAGTTTATCCTATCTTTCTTTTGTGTGTTTGAGAGCCTAATTACCATCTGCAATCATCATAACAGTACTGAGAATGCATGAGATATATAGATATTCAATAGTAGAACATAAAGGAAAGTAGAAAACAAAAAAAATCTTATTCGTGACTGTTTATAGAATACTAATTGCTATAAGATTTCTAAAGAGAGGATTAAAGTAGTTATATATAGGTTTATAATATTATAGATGTCATAATTACACTGATGGATACTCTATTCAAGATATACCACAATTGATCTTTTGTTAGAGCGAGTTTAGTAAATAAGTGAGTCATGATGACATATATAATTGTAACCCGCTCATATAGACCTTTAGGTCTCCTTGAGCAACTTTGCTTGATCTTATTTGATCAAGTTAATGATAACAAGTCGTGAGAAAGTCTGTTCAAAATGGTTCACTTAATCTAGTACCTAAATGTCATCTTATATTCTTTAGCCCACTAACTTGAGCCCATAAAGAAAGGGAGAAGATGTTACCAACACTATTCTAAGATAAGATGATTTAAGCCTTTAAATTGTTACCTAGATGAAATCTAGGTGGTAACAAACATTAATTATCCCACTCTCATAATTTTGAAAAAGATAAGAGAATACAATTGAAGTAATTAGTGATTTTTCAACTTCTCTTGGAAGGTTAAACCTCCTTAACTTTGAAAAAGATAAGAGAATACAATTGAAGTAATTAGTGATTTTTCAACTTCTCTTGGAAGGTTAAACCTCCTTAACTCTCAAGGACTAAACTTGAGATTATAAATAATGAGCCTTCTTTTTACCATTATTTATTCCTGAGTAATTACATTAGTTTTTAATTTATCCAAAGAAAACTAGTTTGTTAAAGTAATGTCAGTCCGTTATTATTAATTTTTAGGTTGTCCCTTCCGAAGTGAAAAATGCTTGAAGGTTTCTCGGTCGTATTTGAAAATTTTAGTCCCTTTTTAAGGTAATTTACTTTTTCAAGTCATTATTATCCTTACTTTACAAAATTCTCAATTACTCATATTTGGCTACAAATCTTTATAATATCATGTTTAATGGGAAAGATTCCTAAATGTTTAGATAATGCTAAGTATTATATGAATTTTAGAGAAGACTATGATATGAGAAGATGTTCTCATGGCAGCTTGGTGTTAAATGCAAATGAACGTGGGCGCAGAGGCAGTGGCACTGGTGCGTAGAGGGTGGGCAATGAGACAGGTTGACAGCAAGAGTGGGGGACCATTACAATTCAGTTAGGAATGTCAGAATCAGTTAGCATGATTCTTATAATCTCATACATATGTAGCCATAGTTATTTCAAGAAGGATATCAAAAATTATATGAAACATCTCTCATTTCCTCTGTCTTCTTCTTCCCTCAACCTCTGAGAAATTCTACACCTAACAATGGTATCAAAACCGGTTCTAGCCATGGACAATCGGAACCGATCCAACACAGAGACCTTTGATGAGGAATCTGATTTCTTCGCGTGATCTAGGTCCAGATCAGAGCGATTCAACGCTATTTATAGGCGATTGAAGTAGAGTTGATAGCTCTTCGCAACCTACATCGCTCACCAGAGCCATACCTTCGTGCAACATTTAAGATCTTCGAGAAATCTGAGGTTCCAACCACGAGATCCTTTATCTTTAGTGCTGGTTCGGAGAACGATAAGAGAAAATCCCAACATGTAAAGGACTATTTGGTTCCTGAGTTTATATAAGAAATGGTGGTGATGTACTCCAAGACAGAGTCGCATCATAATGGGTCACCACCATCTGGGCCTCCAAAATTGATCCATGACTCAAGTTCTCCTTCTCCAGCTTATGGGTTCGAATGTGGGATAATACCTGGGTTTATAGTTCCGGCCTATAAGGAAAAAATAGTCCCAAATGATAAGGTTAGTGATGAGAAGTCCAATTAGTTCAGAGGCTTAATTCATTGCGATATCAGACTCGTGAAATCTCGATTCCCATGTGTTTTTGGTGATAGTACTCGCAAGGGTGGTTAGATAACTATTGGGACCAAAGGTCGAGGTGGTCATATGTTCGATACAGGTAAGATCTGGCATCAATAGCACTATAAGACTAACCAGTAACAATACATTCTAGTATCGACTATGGCTGCCTCTGTTATCCCATCTCTGGTTATGGCTCGTGGTCATAATATTGAGTCTGCTCCAAAAATGGCCATTGCAGTCAGTGACTCAGTTGAAAGTGTTGAGAAGATTTCAACAACGATTAAGGTTTTGAAGCATATCAGAGATTTTGTTGAAGTTGAGAACGTGAAGAACAATCACTCAATCTCATCAACAGTTGAAGAAATGATGCATATGGAGGCAATTTTTCATATCTCTATTGATGTGAGTTTTACTTCTAGTTGGTTCCCTAAGTATAAATTAGGAGCTAGTAATCAGATTCTAGAGGAGCCAAAGAAGGATCAAACTGGCCCATCTTTAAGGGAGATTGTTGAAAGGGAAAATTCCCAACTCTCGGATAAGCACAAATGTCTCTCAGTTGGAAATCTTGCTAGTAAATTTGACAAGAATTTGTCTACTGCTGCTAAGATATCTAAAGAGGCCGAGTTAAGAGAAGTGGCTTCTTTAGAAGGGCATGTTCTTCTAAAGAAACTTAGAGATGCACTGGAACATTTGAGAGGACGATTGGTTGAGAGAAATACAGAGGATATGGAGAAAATTATTAAACCTAACTCCTTCTTCTCTATGATATTCTTCAACCTTCCTCTGAAATTTAACCGTAACGAACAAAAGCCTAGCTGGATGAGGAAGCCAAAGGAGATTACCAAGAAAGAGTATTCTGCTTTCTATAAGAGTCTTACTAATGACAGGGATGAGCATTTTGCTGTGAAACACTTCTCAGTTGGGGGACAATTGGAGTTTAAGGTTGTCTTTTTTGTTCTAAAGAGGGCTCCATTTGATCTCTTTGACTCAAAGAAGAAACACAACAACATCAAGCTGTATGTTCACTGTGTCTTTATTATGGATAACGGTGAAGAGATTATGCCTATATATCTTAGCTTTGTGAAGGGTATTGTTGACTTTGAGGACCTTCTTCTCAACATTTCAAGAGAGATGCTTCAACAGAACAAGATATTGAAGGTTAATCGTAAGAACTTCATCAAAAAGTGCATTGAGCTTTTCTTTGAGATTACAGAAAACAAAGAAGACTACAACAAGTTCTATGAATATTTTTTGAAGAACCTTAAATTAGGTATCCATGAGGACTCCCAAAACAAGATAAGGCTTGTTGAATTGTTGCGTTACCACTAACTAAGAGTGGTGATGAGATGACTAGTCTTAAGGATTATGTCACTAGAATAAAGGAATTTGAAGGCAAGAAGCTTGTTTTAGCTACCCAGGAAGGTTTGAAGCTTGATAAGGCTGATGGGGTAACTGGAATCCAAAATGCGGTTCCTAGATTTGGACGAAAGATTGCCATGAAGCTCTTAAAAAGACGTGGTTCAATAACATCAACAGTTGAGGTAAGAAATGGAGGAAGGGAATGTGGGGTTTCATTTTATTCTTATGCATTTACTATATTGATCAATAGGGATATTAAATTTGGTCTGGTTGAAAAGGTTGTTGAAGCGTTTGACCAGAAGAGAGGTTTTAAATGTAAGACTAGTCTCTTTACTTACAATTACATATTGACAATTTTGTTTCGAAATGAGATTATCATGTTAGCAATAGCTGTGTATAAGAGGATGTTAAGGTTGGATTATTGGCCATATGTAAGTACTTATAATACTTTGTTTGGTGATATGGTCAAGAGTGGTTTGGTTCTAGATACTAATTGTTATGATACTCAGATTAAGGGGTTCATCTTTGTTACAAGTCACAAGCACTTGTGGAGCTATGACAATAGGTTGATAACCCACAGACAATTGAAGGCAATAACATCAACAACTATCCTTTCAATTGGAACAACTACCTCTCTTGGCCCCAAAGTGAGCTCACTTCGACAGCCAAACCCATGCACTCTTAGGTTTAACTCCCCAACCTCTGTCAACAATTTCACTAGTCTCAAGGCAGTAGGTTCCTTGAGTTGCGAGTCAAAATCATTTTTTTCTCAACAAGGAAAGCAATGCAGCTCATTGGAGATCTTTTATGCAAAAAAAAAATCAAAAAGTGGATCAGGGGTTTCGATACCACTTGCAGCCACAAGCATCTTATAAAGTAACCATTCTTGGAACTGCCAGTGGGATAGGCCAGCCCCTATCACTCCTTATCAAGATGTCTCTCCTAGTTTCTGCACTACATCTTTATGATATAGCAAATGTCAAGGGAGTTGTTGTTGTTTTTTAGTCACTGCAACATTCCCTATCAAGTTGTGAATTTCATAAGAAATGTTGAGTTAGTTGACTCATCAAAAGGTGTAAATGTAATAGTTATACCAGTTAATATTCTTCGAAGGTCGATTTCAAATACAGAGCATTTGATTGAATGGAAAATAATAACAAGTAGGCATGGCCTTAGGATCGAAGCAACTTTTCTTGGAACTATAGGCTTGCACCAAGGTCAATTCAGGACTACCTTTTGCTTCTATCTCAAAGCACATGCTATAAACCTACCAAATCATACTTCAATTTCATCCTTGAGGACAAGGATTCTTAAAGGGGGAAGGAATGATACGAGAAGATGTTCTCATGGTGGCTTGGTGTCAAATGCAAACGAACATAGGCACAGAGGCAATGGCACTGGTGTGTAGAGGGTAGGCAACGAGACAGGCTGAGCGCAAGAATGGAGAGCCATTACAATTTAGTTAGGAATGTCAGAATCAGTTAGCATGATTCTTACAATCTCATACGTATGTGAGGCTATATATATAACCATAGTTATTTCAAGAAGGATATTAGAAATTATATGAAACAACTCTCCTTTCCTCTGTCTTCTTCTTTCTTAAACCTCTGAGAAATTCTACACCTAACTAACTAGATCCTTTATTAATAAGAAGGGATAGGTAAATATAGATTTATAACGTTACAGATGTCATAATTATAGGATGCTCTGCTTGAGGTGTAATAGAGCATGTTAATGAGTGCTTAAAAATATTAATATTATGTGATTTATAAGAACTTACATGATATAAATAGATTTAAATTTAATAATTTTGTCATTATTTAAACAAATCTATGTGTTTGAAATCGCAGATATTTTCAGTTATTTTTTAGGTACTTTTAGCTTCAATTTGGTAAATTGATAAATACTTGAAGAATCATGCATAAAGCACTTATCTTCATCGTAGAAAAATAAAAAAATACATGTAAACCTTGCATGTGATCCAATCAATTTGTAAGGGGAAAAACAAATGAAGTGATAGAACACAAACCATGATGCACTTTTTGTTTTTTATAACAATTTCATGCAATTTGTGTTGTCTTGTGATGGAGAAATGTTGTGCCATAACACGATCTTTCTTATTTTAAATCAGGCAAACCATTATTTAATACGGACCACGATATGCATAAATGTGGGCTATGATTCGTGATGATTTTTCATTCACGGTCCCTTTTTCTCGCTAAACCTTAGCTATAAAAAAACAAATTTCTTACACTATCTTATTTTAGTAAATAATATTCTATTTTTTGATCATTTATTATTTTTAATATGTTTGATAGATTGTGATAATGAGATTTTAGTTATGATATGTTTTTCTAGATTATTTAGACAAATATTTTTAATCATTATTAAATATAAATTATTTTCCATATAAGAATTATACAAAGTTTATTATTGAAAAATATATTGGCGATATATTTTTTGTAATAGATTTAAAAATTAAAAATTAGGTTTTATGATTTAATTTTGACACCTTGAATAAGAGTAAATTATGTGATCTGCCTAAAATATTGATTTAAATAATTTATTATTTTCTCAAAAATAATAATTTAATCTAATGAGTTGCGGGCTAAGGATATTAATTGATTTTATTAACAAATAATAAGATGTTTGTCTAAGTATATTTTCATATAAAAAATCAATAATTAGATTTATATTTCATTAATCTGATTAATTTTACTAAGCATAATCAATTAACTAAATATCCCATTAATTTTATATCTATCTAAAATTTACATGAACTGATCTATCTTTTATCTTTTTATTATTTTTATCATTATATTAGTATTTTTAAAACTAAAATATCATGCGAGTGTTTAGGTTTATTTTTTCGTTTTTGTTTTTAAAAGATTTGTTGAATTATTTAAAATCACATTATTTCTTTTAAACTAATCTTAAAAGTATATTTATTTCTCTTTACAAAGTAATTCATGTATTTGCAAGATATTATAAAATATAAAATTTATACATCAGAGCTCCTTAATTAAAGCAAGTTTAGTAGACATGTGACTCATGATGACGTATATAACTTCATCCCAAGCAACTTACTCATATAGACTGGTATTTTGAGGTCAATTGGGTACTTGAACTCCTTAGGCAACTTTGCTTAATCCTATATGATCAGATCATTGATAACAAATTGTGAGGGAGTCCATTCAAAATGGCTTGTTGAATCCAGGTACCTTAACATCATCTTATATTCTTTAGCTCGTTAGCTTTGAGCACATAAAAAAGCACGAATACGAGAAAATTGTTACCAATACTATTATAAGGCGAGATGATCCAAGTTACTTAGCTTATTACCTTTCCACTTAGATGATACCAGACAGGGTTCATAGCAAGCAAGTGCTCCAAAAAGAAGGAACAATCTTGCACACCTTAGACATTATGTAAGTAATTTCTACCCTACTTTTTCTTTAACTTGTTGAGGTCATATTATATGGTATAAGAAATGCTAGCTTTCAAAACGGCTCACTCCAACATATGGTATGATATTATCCATATTAAACATAAGTTCGAATAGTTTTATTCTTGGAATTTCACCCAAAAATGAATGTTTATAACATGGGAACAATTTGAAAACTTGATATGAAAATTTGTTATTATTTGAATTAAGTAACATGTGAAAATTGATGATTGTTGTAGTCATCACCTTTAAAGTATCTGACGTCCTCGTTAAATCACATTTTTGGTTAGGCTATGCTTTGGTACATCCTACTGCATTAGTTCATGTATAAACACACCTCACACTTAAAAATGCCCGTGACTTTTTAAAAAGGAGTCAAGCCTACCACCATAAGAATGTACCTCAAGGCATTATGGGTAAGTGCTTATAGCACTCCAAGGATGACAAGCCCCCTTCCTAGGAGAAACCAGTGACTAGCCAACCCTCTTGTAGCATAGTGTTATACACCCAATGTTGAAAATCGTCAAGTTGTCCTTTCCTATATATATAACCTTACAACCTCGCCTAACACATGTCAAATGACTCGAGATGTAAACATATCTTCATTAACGCATTATATGGTATCAAAGCATGGACTAACAAAAAATGTGACTCAAGTCCTCTACGTGGGTAATTATGAGTTATAACAATCATCAATCATTTGAGTTGAAAGTCCTTTGAGCTTGGATAAAATAGGATAAGACAAGATATATTAAACTTACAGTTTCTTATTATTTTGAGAAAAGAGAAATAATTTAGATTTTTTATTAATTATAATAATTTTTTTACAAAAATAAAATAAGATAAAAGTAATATAAATTGTTTTAATTTCTCAAATCACATAAACATTTAATTAAAATTATATGATTATAAATATATATGATATATGTATTAAAAATTAAAAATTAAAAATTAAAAATAAATATATATTAATAATATGTACGTCGGTTCGGTTAGAAAAAATATTAATTTGTAAATTTTAAAACCTTAATTAACTTAACATGTGTTTATTTTTGTATTTTCTAAACCGAAACCAATTTATTTAAATTTATAAAACATAAAATTAAGTTTAATTTCACTCTATGTAGATAAGATACATTAATTTATTAGCTATTATGTTCCTTCTATTTAAAATTATAAATGTCTCAAGACCCTTTACAATGATAGCTATTGAATCATTTAATCATTCGCTAATTTTGCTATGCTTCTGTGCAAAACGTTTAAGCTATAAACATTGGTTTTAGATCACGTTGCAAAACAAATTTGAAATTTGAATATTATTATTGTATATTTATTCAGTTAAATTTTAATTTTAAAATATTTGATTAAAAAAAATATATATATGTATGTATAAGTTAAACACATCTCTAATTTATCTATTTTTAGAAGGATATAGGAGTATAATACTCGTATCTTCGATCTAATTTAAAAAATTCGATTAATTTTAAATGAATAGATTGGTTTTGAATTGAATTTTAACTAATTCATGATTAAAAATTTTAAAATTTCCATAATTTAAGTTAATCCCATATATATATATATATATGAGTGTAGCAAAATTACTTGTCTAATATCATATTATGGTATACCATTGCATCGAATGATTCAAACAAAATAGGAAAAAAAATATCCGTGCGATTAAACAAAACAAAAGATGAAAGTTGAAGTTGAAAGAACCTTAACCCATTTAGAATCCCTCCCTTCCGCCAGCCTCCACAAACCACACCCACTCATCCAAACCATCCCTCCCTCTCCCTCAACTTCCAGCCAATCACTAGTCTTCCTCGTCCCAGCCACCCGCTCTAGCATTCTTCATCTTTCCAGCCACGACAAAGTTTCTTCATCGTCATAAGAACGTACACCAAGTCATTTCAATGAAAATGTATAACTTTCTTATCCTTTTCTCTACAATATTTCTTTGTTTATTTAAACGGTTGAGTAAACAAAAAAAAAAGAATAAATCTAGACACTCAATCTGTGAAATATTTTGCATGCTATCTGAGTATTTGTGAAATATCAGGACAATTTTTTTTTGATATCAACTCCATCATGTTCATAATGCCCTGTGAAAATGAAAATGAAAATGAGTTTACATGGGAACTACTATGGGGAGTGGGGCAAGAATGACGAAGTAGAGAGGAAAAGACAGTTTTCAATTTCAATACAATGGCACAATGGGATCTGAATTTCTAGCAGCAAATGTTGAATTTCTCAAAAGAGACTAAGCTAAAATCATGTGAAATACAAACATCTAGATCTTTCATGAATAATAAGATTTTTTTTATTTTTATTTTATTTTTACATGAAGAGGTCTCAAAAAGTGTTGGTCCAACTAATGTGGGCCATCCACAAAGAAAAAAAAAGAGGGAAGAAGAAAGTCTCTGGCGCACCGAAAGAAAAGGAAGAAAAGAAAGAAAAGAAAAAAAAAAGAAAAAATCTCTCCGTGTAATCCGGAGAGAAAGATGAAGTTTTGGCTATATAAAGCCTTAGCTTCAATCTCAAATAGATCAGAAGCGGTGAAAACAAAAAGAGGGAGAGTTTACGAGAAATTTTGAGAGAGAAATTAAGAGAGCCAATTTGTGAAGTTTTATCCACAAAATCAAGATACATGTTGTTGTATTTTTGTGAAGATCCACCCGAAGGTGAAGTGTAATCCCATCTTATTATAGTGGAAGTTTAAGTGGCACTACGGTCCCGTGGTTGTTACTTTCATTTTGAAAGGTTTTCCACGCTAAAATCTTGGTGTCATTTTTTATTCTATTTTGATTTGGGGAAATTATCCCGCAGGTGTGTGGAATTTATTTCTTTAAAACCATCCATTTTTCCCAACAAAGCGGTATCAGAGCCAGGGTTATTTTTAGTAAAGAGTTGTACACATATACAAGACTATTCATATATACCTTGTATTGTACTATTCACTTCGGTACTATTCACGGGTACTATTCACGGTACTATTCACGGGTACTATTCACTCGGTACTATTCATTGTCGAGAAAAGTATCAAGTTCGTGAAACACGACCGACGATTCAAATGGAGGAAAGCACGAGGTAATATGATAAAATTAACCGCTTTAATTATGAAATTTGGGCGAAGATGGAGGATCTTTTATACATTAAAGATCTATGGAAGCCAATTATAATGCCGAAAGAGAAAGAAGTAACCGATGCAGATATTGAACGGGCCGTTCAACCGAAGCAGAAAGTGTCTTCTTCAATCGACAATGGATCGACAAAAGCATTTTCAAAATTTTGCTAATGAACACGACGCCATGTTCTTTGGCAAAAGTTGGAGAAAATGTATCACGAGGACAACCGCACGAGAATAAAGCAACCGACGCGACGATTAGTCAATTTGAAGTATAAAGACTAAGGCAATCAGAACATACGAGTGAGTTTCAAGGCATTGTAGATCAACTCAACTCTATGAAAATGACCTGTAGAAGGCAATTAGCGTTGTTGATGTTGAGCTCTACCAAAAAAGTTGGGATACTCTAGTTGTGTCATAACCATTAAGCAACTCCTGACGGTAAGCTACTACCGTGGATATGGTAAAAGACGTAATGTTAAAGCGAAGAAGTCTCGACGAAAGACGAAGGCTATACTCGCGACACGAAGCCGCTTGTCATGCGTAAACAAGGCAAGCAAGAATGGCGGAGAAGTAAAAGTAAAAATCCCCGTAACCAAAGTCAACAAAGAGACGTCAAGTCTAGATCAAGGTATGGCAAGTGTCATCGTTACTGAGCCTCGACACTTCATTCGAGAATGTAGAAGGTTAATGGCGGAACAATCCGTAAATCGTAGCGTAAAACCCAAACAAATGACACCACAACCGTCATTTGAAGAAGTTGTCATCGTTCGAGATGCCGATTATGTCAATCTTGCATTGCCAAGACACTACTGGGTAGTTGACTCAGCGCTTCCTATCATGTTACCTCACGACGGGAATTCTTCTCAACCTACACTCAAGGTGATTTTGGAAGTGTGAGGATGGGAAATGATGCATCAAAAAATTGTCGGCATTGGAAATATTTATCTAGAGACTAATCTTGGATGCGATTACTTCGAAAGATGTGAGGCATGTTCTGATATCCGCCTCGATTTAATCTCTACCTGCATGCTTGATGATGATGGATACAATAATTATTTTGGTGGAGGAAAGTGGAAGCTCACCAAAGGCAATATGGTAATAACTAAAGGCAAGAAAGATACATCACTCTACATCACGAAGCCAACCGTGTAGAGGAGAAGTAAATGCCACAAGGAAAGAAGTTCCTACCGAGCTATGGCATGTGCCGACTCGGCCACGTAGTGAAAAAGGTCTCGAGAATTCTTTCCAAAACATGAGGTCTTGCCGGGAATGAAAGGTACACCTTCTTGAAACTTGTGTCGATCGTATTATGGGAAAACAACATAGAGTTGCATTTCGTAGTCTCACACCATCTAGAAAGGAAAATATTCTAGATTTAATACACACGAGATGTTTATCTGATGAGTTGTAAGTCATTAGGAGTGTGCTCACTATTTTGTGACCTTTATTGATGACCATTCAAGAAAAGTATGGACTTTTGCTTTGAAAACTAAAGATCGAGTGCATGAAATTTTCAAGGCCCATGTAAAAGTGGAGAGAGAAGCGCGGGGACGTCGAGTGTGTACGTGCGAGATAAATGGTGGTGAGTATCGTGGACCATTCGAAGAGTACCGGCAGTTTTGGCATCGGTGGAAAATCGATTGCCAAAGACACCTCAACACAACTGTCGCAGAGAATGAACGAGAACCATCTGTGGAAAGAGTCGGATGTATGCTCAAATGCAAAGCGCGCCAAACACCTTTTCGGGAGGCAATGCGGACAAGTCGATTTAATCAACCTTTCTCCATCGGGGTTCCACCGAAGCTACGACGTCTGGGAAAGAGTTTGGACGAGGAGAGACGTTTCTTACAAACACTTGAAAGTATTCGGTGTAGAGCATTTGCTCGCATCCCAAGAGATGAGCGGTCCAAGTTGGATGGAAGAGCGGGAAACAATGTATCTTTATGGGATATGCCCATGAAGAATTTGGCTCTGACTTTGGGATCCTATTAACAAAAGGATTGTCGGAGCGAGAGACGTGATATTTCTTGAAGACCAAACAATCGAGGACTTTGAGAAATCAGAAACCACGGTCGGATGAAATTCCGGTTAATGCGGACCCGCCCTCCACCAATAAATCCCGATGACGGGAGTCACACCGTATACGATGATGTCAATCCACCACCGCGATTGGTAACCGAGCAAGTCTCTCGAACAAGTTCAACCGTAAAGTACGCATGTGACGGAGATCTACCCGAGTACGACAACCTGGTCGTATATATTCTCCTAACGAGTATGTGATGCTCACCGAAGAGGGAGAACCGAGACTTATGACAAAGCTATCACCGATCAACATAAGACCGAGTGGCTTAAAGCCACAGAAGAAATGAAATCTCCGTACGAGAACCACACATTTGACTCCGATGAAACTACCACAGGGAAGAAAAGCTCTCGAGCAAGTGGGTGTACAGTAATCAAAAGTGAAGAAGCGGCAAACATGATACCACGCTATAAAGCAAGATTGGTTGTGAAAGGATTCGAGCGAGAAGAAAGGGCGTTGACTTCGATGAAATATTCTCACCAAGTGGTTAAAATGTCTTCAATCCGAGTTGTTCTTGGTTTGCGACTAGTCTTAATCCGGGAAGTTGAACAACTTGATGTAAAGACCGCATTCTTACAATGCGATCTTGATGAAAAATCTATATGGAGCAGCTAGAAGGTTTCCAAGTCAAAAGCAAAGAAACGTTGGTATGCAGACTAAAGAAAAGCTTGTATGGTTCAAGCAAGCACCAAGGCGAGTGGCAAAAAGTTCGACCATTCACGGAGAAAAATGAATACAACGAATCCACTACTGATCACTGCCTTCATCAAGAAATTTCTCGATGGTGATTTTATTATTCTTTTGCTTTATGTTGATGATATGTTAATTGTGGGTCAAAATATTGACAAGATTAACAAGTTAAAGAAGGAGTTGAGCAAGTCGCTTTGCAATGAAGGACTTAGGACCCGCCAAACGTATTCTTGGCGTACGACGATTACCCGTAATGTGCAAAAGCAAAAGATCCGCTTTCCCAAAAACGGTATGTTGAAAAAGTTCTTGAAAGATTCAATACGAGCAAAGCTAAAAGCATTAGTTGTCCGACTTGCAAGCCACTTCAAACTTAATGTGAGTCAACGTCCCTCAGTGAGGAGGATAAATCGTAGAGATAGGCAAGCGTGCCTTATGCATCGGCACGGTACTAATGTACGCCATGCGTATGGTATGTACTAGACATCGCACACATTCACATCTTTGTTAGCGTTGTGGCCGATTCCTATCAAATCCTCGGAAAGGAACATTGGGCAGTCAAATGGATACTCGGGTATCTTAGAGGAACCTCCATCATTGTTTATGCTTTGGTAATAATAAACCCTGTATTAGAAGGATATACGGTATCTGGGGATATGGCTGGCGACATAGATACGAGGAAATCTATATCCCAGTACCTAATAACATTTGGAGTGGAGTCGTTTCATGGCAATCACGACATTACAAAAGTGTATTGCTTTAAGTACCACGAGAGCAGTATATTGCAATCACTTGAAGGTTGTAAGGAGATCCTTGTGGATGAAAAAAGTTCCTACAAGAATTGCATCGAGAACCAAGAAAATTATGTTCTTTATTGCGACGGTCAGTGAGCAATTCATCTTAGCGAACCCAACCTTCCACTCGAAGGTCGAACACGTTGGCCGTAAGGTATCATTGGATTAGGTGACGTGTTGGAACATAAACTAAAGTTGAAAAGGTTCATACCAATGATAACGGGCGAGATATGATGACAAAGACCGAGACTAGAGAAAAACTTGTTATCTCGTAGAAAGATTGAAGGTATGGAAGAGCTACGTGTCCCACATAAGGTGGAGGGAGATTTGTTGGTCCAATGTATTGGGCGTCCACAAAGAAAAAAAGAGGGAAGAAGAAAGTCTGCGCAGACCGAAAGAAAAGGAAGAAAAGAAAGAAAAGAAAAAAAAAGAAAAATCTCTCCGTGTAATCTAGGAGAGAAAGATGAAAGTTTTGGCTATATAAAGCCTTAGCTTGATCTCAAATAGATCGACGGTGAAAACAAAAAAGAGAGAGTAGAGTTTCCAGAAATTTTGAGAGAGAAATTAAGCAGAGCCAATTTGTGAAGTTTTATCCACAAAATTGAAGATACGTATTTGTTGTATTTTTTGTGAGATCCACCTGGTGAAGTGTGTAATCCCATCTTATTATAGTGGAAGTTTAAGTGGCCTACTGAATTAAAGTGGTTACTTCGTTTTGAAAGGTTTTTCCACGCTAAAATCTTGGTGTCATTTTTATTCTATTTTGATTTGGGAAATTATCCTGGGTGTGTGGAATTTATTTCTTTAAAACCATCCATTTTTCCCAACAAAAAGTTAATCCACTTTTGAGAATTCCAATCTTTACAATAATTTCTATAATTCACTTCAAATTTAATTCTAATCAACAATTACTTAAAAAATTTCTTGTAAATCATGGTGATTACTTTAAGTTTTAACAAAATTTTATTATAGATATTTTCTTCTTATTATTTTAATATCATTTTACGGTAATTTTGTAACAATTAAAGAGTTAGTATAAACAAATTAAAAAAAATGGATTATTCATTAGTTGCATCTACTTAAATATATTTTTATATGTTTTATTATATATTTGAATAAGCATATTACTTATTGTTTATTAGTAATATTTTTTTTACAACTACATATATCCACGTATGATTAAAAATGAAAATGCAACACAATTAACTATGCAGAAGATTCTGGAAATGAGAGTATTTTACTTCCTTACCTTTGCAATATTTCTACTATACCTTTGCACTATTTCTACTATGAAAGAATGTAAAAAAGTTTCCTTAAAATCTACTACGTCAAAAACAGGATCGTTTTAGTATACATGGGTTGGGCAAAATAGAAAAATTGTATGTAAATATTGCAGAAGGTAATATAAATATGTGTCAAGTTAGGATGCAAGCTATTATGAAATTATTACGTGAAAATAGAAGTATTTTACTTGATTGTTACAAGTTTATTTATACTTCTATTTTTTTTTTTAATTTTATGTTACGGGAGTATCGATGACTTAAACTTTGATCTGTTATGTCAAGTAGTTCGAGATGTTACTATTACTAGTTTGTGTACTTTCATTTTGTTTTTTCTTGGATCATATTATTCATATTCATAATAATTAGCTATGTAATTTAATTAGATGTGTTTCTGTTCCCTTCAGATTTCAAGGTTTAGAGAGAGGCTTTGAAGTGACAAGATGCTTTTCAAAATTTATTTTATTTTTAATGTAATCGAAGTTTTAATACGTTAAAACTTAAGATATTTAAAGTTAGCATTATATAATTCATTTTGAAATTTTTATTCTTTAATCATGCTTCTTGTTGTTGAACTTGTACAAATAATGGTTTTATTTTAAATTTTTCATTCCTTTTCTATAATTTTTCATGTTATATATTAAAATGATAATCATATTTCTTTTCTATCATCAAAATTCAACGGGTTAGATTTGGATTTGAATTCAAATTGATGTGTAATATGGATCAAATTTAAATTAAAAATATTTAATTTGTTTCGGATCGAATTAGATTTAAATTTGTTTAAAATCGACAATTTCATTCCGATATTCACCGTATAATTAAATATGAGATATGATCAATATTAACAATCTATTTTACTATCATGACTCAACTGTTGAAAATTATAAAAGATATGAGAAAGAAAATTATTTTTTTATATCATCAGTTGAGATATAATAATATAATAAAACATTATAATTAATATTATATAAAT
This sequence comes from Hippophae rhamnoides, assembly GCA_033030585.1. Taxonomy (NCBI): domain Eukaryota; kingdom Viridiplantae; phylum Streptophyta; class Magnoliopsida; order Rosales; family Elaeagnaceae; genus Hippophae; species Hippophae rhamnoides. The sequence continues at coordinate 45,544,534 of CM065433.1, forward strand.
TTAATAAAAAAATCGATATCGATGAAAATGAAAAATAAAAATATAAATATAAAAAATGAGGTCAAAAATATTATGTAATATTATTGTAGTGAGATACTAATGAAATGAACTACATTAACCTTTAATTACTATATAATTATGTGATCACTATGTTAAAAATATAAAATTTATAATTAAAAATTAATTTTTTATACACATTTTAAATAACTATAGAATTAGAGATATATAGACATTAAAAAGGAGTTAAAAGTTTTTTATCTGATGGATCCTATTTTATGAGGTAACAAAATGATAACGTGAGTAGTACAATTACCTATTTTTTATTGTGATATTCTGAATACATGTCTGTTAATTAAGAATACAGTGTTATATTTAAAAAATTAAACATGTGGAGATAGATTTTCATTTTGTTAGGAAAAAAGTATTTTGTGCAAATCGAATAACTTGTGATGCAATATGTTCCAAGTGAGAAGCAAGTAGATGGCATTATGACTCAAGCACTTCCAACAATACAGTTTCAAAATTTGAGGATTAAACTCACAATCCTAAAGAAACCTTGAGTTTATCGAAAAAATAGTAACGAGAGTGCATGCACATATATAAGGTTATGTGTATAATTGATTCTATTATTCAATTATTGAAATGATTTATAAATAATATTTGAGTGATATAAATACATTGAGTTATTAATAATATAAATTAAAAATTGAGATACATTCTTTTATATTATTTTCTTTATATTATATAACTCACGTTTGTTTATTTTCATAGTTCTAGAATATCTTTCACCGTATACCCTTCTTAAATGAAGGCAAATAAATCTTCAAGGAGATAAATTTTTGATTGCATGCAACTTGTGCAAGAATATCTCAAGTTGAAATGAATACTTAATAAAATGTAAAATACATCGTATAATTAATTAGAGAGAAAAAAATATTAGATTGAGAAAGTAATTGTTAAAATTATTCTAATTTAGATATAAAAAAACTATAAATATGAATAATTATGATTGATTTCATGCTATTTATTGATTATATATAAGTAGTTATATGCATACCTATACTATACTTTATATATAAAATTTAAGTAGGATTGTGTCATATCAGATAAAAAAAGGTGAAATAATCGAGTGCACAGGTGCATGTATTGACATCAAATACCTATCTAATTGGCCTATATTTCACTGTTCGGGTCCTGAATAGGATGGCACGTGCTATGTAGATTAGGTACTTAGTTGGATCTGTCATATAGACCGAACTTTGACGTGGTCGTGGTCTACGTACAAAGAGCAGCTTTGCTTGATAGTTACAGTATGTGTGTGATTCATGTGAGCATGCATGAACTATAGTACTAATGTTACCTTTTTGCCACGCCCCGTTCAAAATGTTGGCTGCCTAAAGGATCTAGATACATGGAAAATTCTAGAGTTGTCTAGATAAGTTTAGAAAGGGTTGGAGTTGGACGGAATCAACTCAAGCTCGAAGACCCTAGAATATTCTAGAGCACGCTGGAGGATGCTAGAATGAGCTAGAATGTTCTAGAATGTGCTGGGTGGTTCGGGAAGGATGTAAAAGTTGTTGGAAGCTTACGGAACATCCCAGAACGTGCATGAAGGAGCTAGACAAACCTAGAAGACTCTAGAGTTGGCTAGAAGGTCCTAGAGCCTTGTGGCACATTGTAACATAAACTCTCTCAAGAGCAATACAAAGCATTCTTTGCAAACTCTCTTTCTATTCTCTTTGGAGTTACATTTCGGTTGAAAGGCAGGCTTAGTGCAACAGACCGTGCTAAGTGCCGCACGATCGATACTTGAGAAATTAAGGTCGTGATAGTTGGTATCAGAGCTTTCGGTTGAAGCAAACTTACTCTTGGCATAATGAATAACGTTGCTCCATCTACTCCAAGCGTTGATGTTCCACCTATGGAATATGGACGTGAGGGAACCGGGAAACCAATGAAGGAATCTCGAGCCAAGTCGAAAGACATGCTTTCTAGCTTGGAGGCACGAGTTGGGAGTGCGCAGGACAGCTTAGGGGAGCTGTTTGACCGAGTGGACAACTTAGAGGAGCGTTGCAATGGCTTGGAGTCCGAGGATGTGGAGATCCATGCAACGGTTAAGATGTCACTCAACGAGCTAGATGGTGGGCTAAGTCAAGAGATCGATGGGTTAAAAGCAAAACTTGCCAAGGTAAGAGATCTTGTCCAAAGAGAACTCGCTAACGTGTTGCTTAGAGTTGAAGACATGAGTGGTGATCTAGCTCTATGTAAGCGGGCTATGGCCACGGGAACTAGCACAACCACTGTCATTGAGGCTAAGAGGGTGGATGTTCCCAAGCCTAAGACCTTCAATGGTGTTAGGAATGCTAGGGAAGTGGAGAATTTCCTATGGGGGCTAGAACAATACTTCGAGGCTACTGGCATAATGGACCATGCCAGCAAGATCCGAACTGCTGCCATGTACTTGACTGACACTGCCATGTTGTGGTGGAGAAGGAGGCATGGAGATGTGCAACGAGGGGTTTGCACAATTGATACCTTTGAAGATTTCAAAAGGGAGTTCAAAATGCAGTTCTTCCCCGTAAATGATGAGGAGGAGGCAAGGGGCCGATTGCGAAAGAGTTCACATCCTTGTTGCTAGAAGTCCCCGACACATCTGAAAAGGATGCCCTATTCTTATTCATGGATGGTCTCCAATCATGGGCTAATCTGGAGCTCAAGCGACGTGGTGTCCAAGACTTTTCTTCGGCCATCGCAACTGCGGAAAGCTTTATTGACTACTCCACAAACAAGGAGAGTTCAAAAGCCTCGGATAAAAAGTTTGGTGGAGAGAAGAGTAATGGAGGCCATGCCAAAAGTTAGGGTTCCAAAAATCATAAAGGCAGCTCCTCATTCAACCCACGGGATAAGGGGAAGGAAAAGGAGGATCGTGGAGCCTCGAAGCCCCGCGTGACGTGCTTCATATGTGATGGACCGCATTGGGCACGAGAATGTCCGAAAAGAAAGCCTTGAGTGCCTTAGTTGCTTCCACTCATGACCAGGATGGAGGTGAATCGGACGAAGGTGCGAAGATGGGTTCTTTGCGCCTACTTGGTGCAATGCAGAGCGCCTCAAAGACTCCTAAAGGTTTGATGTACGTGGATGCCACCATTAACGGGAAGGTTACCAAAGCATTGGTCGACACAGGTGCATCTCACAACTTTGTTTCAGTGGAAGAAGCAAAGAGACTCGGCCTGAAGGTTGTCAACGGAGGGGGATCTCTGAAGGCAGTTAACTCAGCAGCACTACCATTACATGGAGTCGCTCGAGGAGTTAAGGTCAGTCTCGGTGCATGGACTGGCCAAGTGGACTTATCTGTAGTGCCTATGGATGACTTCACAGTTGTATTCGGCATGGAGTTCTTAGACCAGGTAAGAGCTTTCTTGGTACCATGCTCAAACTCTATGTGTATCATGGATGGTACGAAGGCGTGTGTGGTGCCGATGGAAAGGACCGGCAAACCTACTATCCAAGCTCTCTCAACGCTTTAGTTCAAAAGGGGATTGAAGAGAGATGAAGAGAGTTACTTGGCCATCATAAAAGAATACGACGATGAGGAGACATCACCAAAGCCAAGCTTGCCAACGGAAAGTGCAAGTTGTCTTAGATAAGTTCCAAGATGTAATGCCAGAAGCATTACCCAAACGGTTACCTCCAAGGAGGGAGGTAGAACATGAAATAGAGTTGGAACCCGGCACCAGGCCACCAGCAATGAGCCCGTATCAGATGGAAAACTCAGAGTTGGCAGAATTGTGGAAGCAACTCGACGAATTGCTGGATGCTGGTTTCATAAGGCCCTCCAAAGCCCCATTTGGTGCCCCGGTGCTCTTTCAAAAGAAGAAGGATAGCTTGTTACGAATGTGCATAGACTATCGAGCTCTAAATAATATCATAGTCAAGAACAAGTATCCTATCACCGGGAAGTTTAAAGTTATTAATTATTTTGTGTGAATCTGTTGTACAATTGTTTCTTGATAGTGGAAGTTTTGGAGAGAAATGCCGTGGTTGTTTCCTTCCTACACCGGGAAGGTTTTTCCACGTAAATTGCTAGTGTTGATTTTGTGTATGTTTCATTTTAAGCTCTATTTATTTGTTTCCTAAAAGATTCACACAAAGAAGGAGAATAGGTTTAATTTCGCTGTTTAGAGCTTGATTAAGTTCGAATTAAAATTGTGATTCTCCTAACAATAATACCAATAACCCACTCCTTTAATCTCTATTCTTAATTATGAATTTATGATATGAGACCTCCTTGATAGTTGATGTAGTTCCAATAATTGAAAATCTTGCAGACACTAGAATCTGATGTGTGTTTATTGAAGTCAATTAGAGATTCAACAAAACGAATGCCAGAAAAATACCAAACCTCAATTGAACTCAGCGGGGCTGATTGACCGGGATTGTTATCTGTGATATATATCAAATGCAATGTGGTAAATGCAGAGATTTGGACACACAATGGTAGAGTTGCAGGTGTTATTCATGTCACAGATCAATTAACTGGTCACATTATTGAAGATCCAAACCGCCTACATGTGATCAACAATTTGCTGTACAATGTCCTTAGAGACAATAAGAATTTTGGGACTCCAAAAGTAACATTTTCTTCATATGGCTATACCCACAATTGGAGAAGATTGCATCAGATGATGTTTGCTGACAGAGACTTTGAAAGGCATGATCAAAGTATTACGAATGACGCAAGTTCATCAACCTATGTCAGCGTATTAGATTGCAATGACAGAGACTATACAGTTGTTACTGTCAGGTCCAATGACCAGCCAAATCTATTGTTTGATACCTTGTGTTCTTTGACAGATATGCAGTATGTTGTATTTCATGGAACCATTATCACAGGAAGAACGGAAGCTTACCAGGTAATTATAACAAGACAAAAAAAAAAATGATCTGAGAATTCATTATAACTGAAAATCAACAAGAGACCGACAAAAATTTAGGTGGTACAAAAAAATATATAAATACTGTTGGATTTTGGATTAGCTTTACTACACTATTGAAATATATTGAAACCGATTTGATACAACTTTGAAATTTAGGTAGCGAAGACACCATGTTGGTATTTGACATATAGTATATTTGTGCAGGAATACTATCTAAGACATATTGATGGGCTTCCCATGCGTTCAGAAGCCGAGAGACAACGCGTATCAGAATGCCTGGAGGCGGCCATAGAGAGAAGAGCTACTGAGGTCAGGGCAAAACAACTTGACAGATTAGCACAACATTATTACTTAGGAAAAAGTGTCACGGAAGTCTTTTTAAACATTAGAGGTTGTTTAGTAATTATTTAAAAAATGTGTTTGTCATTTTATTTGTAAAAAAATATAAAATATAAGTACAAAGTAATGTTTTAGTTATTTTTTTTGGGTTAAATATAACAAAATAGCAAACAATAAAATACATGTTAATATTTTTTAATTGATATATATATATATATATATATATATATATATATATATATATAATGTTTTAACAAACTCTTTCATTCAAACTTAATAAAAAATTTATTATATAACGTATAACTTTTAATATTAGAAAATTTGAATTTTTTAAAAAAAATTAGTAATTTGTTAATTAAATATTAATTTTTATAAGTATATTTCTATTGAAAAATATAAAGATTGAATGTGATATTTTATTGTATTTAATAAAAAATTAGATAAAAGTTAATTTTATAGTTGTTATACATTTTTTTCACGAATGTGTAGAATTAAATAGTGTATTTTTTTATGAATAAATAGATTTAAAAACATATTTTTTTAAATAAGATAATAAAAAACCAACTTTGACCTAAACAATAAAGCTATCTGATTATTTCACAAGATTATGCAGAGAAATCATTCATTGTTCAGTATGTTTTTGAGGCTAATGAAATACTTTATTAACGCATATTTTCTCTGAAAATTTTACTAAACATAAAGAATTAAACTAACAAATTAAGAATCTTATTTGTGGTAAGTATAGATATGATGTATTAACACCTCTTATTTTTTTTTCATAGATTTTAGCTTTTTTAAATATAACGATGGTTGTGTTAATTTATGCAGGGACTAGAACTGGAACTTTGCGGTGAGGATAGGGTTGGACTACTTTTACGGGTTTTGTTATAAATCTCCTTAATTTAATGAGCAAATTAAGGAGTAAAATATGGAGCAAAATAAGGAGCAATTCATGGAGCAAAACAAAGAGCTTAATTCAAAGAGCAATTTAAGGAACCATTAATTTAAGGAGTGAATTTTCTTATAAATAGATGTGTAATTGTAATTAATTAATCATCCAAAGTGTTCGTTCCAATTGAGAGAAAAGCTTAGAGAGAAAAGATTTTGTGAGAAAAAATTGAGATTAATTTTCTTGTGTGTAATTGGGTTGTGAGTTGTGAGTGTTGTAAACACCTTGTGTAATTTCTCCCCTTTCAGTAAAAAAATCTGCAGTAGGTCCGGAGACGTAAGCAAGATTGGCCGAACTCCGTTATCAAATTTTGTGTGTTATTTTTCTATTCTTGCTTTCTCATAAATCTGATTTATTGGGAATTTGTGTTATTTCCAACAACTGGTATCAGAGCTATTGGTGTTGATTTCTGTCAATTTTCTGCAAGAAATAGTCAGAAACGATCCAGAGGAAGTCAGATTTTAGTGGGAGCAATGGCCGCAGATGAAGGAAGGGTGAAACTCGAGAAATTTGATGGCACAGATTTTGGGTTTTGGAAAATGCAGATAGAAGATTATCTGTATCGAAGAAATCTATATCAACCTCTCCCAGGGAAGAAACCATAAACTATGAAGGAAGAAGATTGGAATCTTCTAGACAGACAAGCCCTCGGAGTTATTCGATTGACGTTATCCCGTAATGTTGCCTTCAACATAGCAAAGGAAAAGACCACGGCGGGTCTTATGGCAGCTCTCTCCAATATGTATGAGAAGCCATCAGCCTCAAACAAAGTGCACTTGATGAGGCGTTTGTTCAATTTGTGGATGAATGAAGGCGCATCGGTAGCTCAACATCTCAATGAACTCAACATAGTCACAACCCAGTTGAGTTCAGTGGAAATTGAATTCGATGAAGAAGTACGAGCATTAATACTTTTATCTTCTTTACCAAAAAGTTGGAATGCTACTGTCACGGCTGTGAGTAGCTCGTCAGGAAGCAATAAGTTGAAATTTGACAATGTTCGTGATCTGGTTCTCAGTGAAGAGATCCGACGTAGAGAGTCAGGTGAATCGTCAACTTCTTCAGTTTTGCATACAGAGTCGAGGAAGAAATTCAACCAAAGGGAATGAACGTGACAGAATAGACTACCGAGGTAGATCAAAGGACAAGAGGTCCAAATCCAGGAATCCTAATAATTCCTATAGCTCGAAGACTATCGAGTGTTGGAATTGTGGAAGAACCAGGCACTACAAAAATCAGTGCAAGAGTGCACCGAAGGACAAACAAGTGAAGGCAGAGGCAAATGTTACTTCCACCTCAGGAGGAGACGATGCATTGATATGCTCTTTGGAAAGCAAGGAAGAATCTTGGGTGTTAGACTCTGGAGCATCGTTCCATGCTACTTCACAAAAAGAATTCTTTGAGAAATATGTCCCCGGAAACCTTGGAAAGGTATATCTTGGTGATGATCAACCATGTGCTATTATTGGCAAAGGTGTAGTGAAGATTAAGTTGAACGGATCTGTTTGGGAACTGAAGGATGTCAGGCATATTCCCGATCTCAGAAGGAACTTAATCTCAGTGGGGCAGTTGGCCAGTGAAGGCTACACTACGATCTTCCATGGTGATGATTGGAAGATTTCAAAGGGTGCAATGACAGTTGCTCGAGGCAAGAAAAGTGGCACTCTTTACATGACAACAGAGGCACGTTGTTCAATTACAGTTGCAGTAAGCAATGAAACACAAAATCTATGGCACCAGAG